>CALSFV010000427.1:37500-164096 GCA_943737045.1 Parapristionchus giblindavisi
GATGGCTTACCTATCTCTTCCTTATTCTCTCATTTTACCATATTCTCTAATCTATCTCTAACTGTCTCTTCTCTCTTAGATCACTATGATCTCTATCCTCTTATAGTCTCGACGATTGTCCTCAATAGAAAGTGATTCAATTGAGAGATAAGCTATGAAAGAAAGAGAAATCATGAACACTTTCACTTCTTTTTTCCTTTTATAAAAGATCCAAAGATGAAATCATCCAGATGACAATTCAATCGATAATCGATATACAATAATAATCATTATAGGAATAGTTCATGCATCTCCTCCTCGTTCAAATGAATGTGTTGGAATCCCTGAGACTGGACCATGTGCTTCTAATCTTCTTAGATGGCATTATGATGAAGAAGCTCAAGAATGTAAACGATTCGCTTACTCTGGTATGATCTATTTCATTTTTTCATATTTTGAAAATTTCTTACAAATTTGGTCTAGTGATGACTCTAAAAAATCTCGAAACAGTGACAAAACGAATTATCATTGGAATTGATGAGAATGTGTTTAGGATGTGGTGGAAATGGAAACAATTACGAGACAGAAGAAGGATGTAGAGATAGATGTGTTCCTGTTTCTCTCGAATGTCCACGTGGACAACCACTTCGATCTACCCAAGGATACTTTATCAATTGTGGAAAACAATCATGTCCCTCTGGATATGAATGTCATACTATTGGAGCTCAAGCCATTTGTTGTGAAGCTGAGAAGAAGAGTGAAATTGGAGATCTTGTATCCAATGTGCAATCACACAATGTATGCGAACTACCTAAGGAAAGAGGACCTTGTGATAAATATGAACTCAGGTATGATACAAAGATCAAAGATCAATGATCTCTTTGTGTGCCATTTAATTGAAGTAATAATCATTGATAATTTAGATTTTACTTCAACCAAGAGACAAAGGAATGCAAGTATTTCTTCTTCGGAGGATGTGAAGGAAATGGAAACAATTTTGCCCGTGTTGAGGATTGTGAACAGAGATGTGGAGTAGCCAAGGGTTAGTATCTATTTACCCATTTTAGATTTCAAAGTTCAAAGATCAATTTTCAGCTTCTACCCAGACAGTTCCTCCTACAACTGTTGCTCCCACTACAACTCCATTGAGGACTCAACCACCCGTTAGAACACAACCTCCAGTTGTTCATAAGGAACAAACCATTCATACTCGTCCACCTCCTCCTCCTCCTTCTACTACTCCAACCACTACTCCTCCTCAAATTGTTCCTCTTCCAACTACTGATGTTCCTCGTGTTCTGGGAGATAGTAAAAGAGTACCCGAACAACCTAAACCCACTCCTATTGTTCAAGGTATACATTCTATCCGATTATGTGAATGAGCATGAATCAATCTCAGTTATGCTTTCATCTATCGCATGGCTTTTACTTATATTTCAGCCAATCGTTGTGAACATCCTCTTGATTCTGGAAACTGTCAAGGACATTTTGTCAGATGGTTCTGGAATGCTGAGAAGCAAAATTGCGAGGTAAAAAAATCTTAGAGTAATGCTTTAGCGATTTCTGAAAAAAAAGGAAAAACTGTTTCTGAAAAAATTAATAAAGCGTAATTCTTTCTGAAAACTTTTTTTTAAACTGTGTTTTCTGAAGAAGTATAAGTCTTGCTTACCTTAAACACACATAAAGATATTATTATTTAAAAAGCCAGATCTTTCTGGGAAAAAACAAAAAAAAGAAAATAATTGTATGAAAAATATTTTGGTTGTATGGTTAATTTGCTCGAAACGCATGCATGAGAATGAATTGGCTGTCTGATATTTCAGAGCTTTGATGAATGAAAATGCAATTAAGGTGTTCACATACACTGGATGTCAAGGAAATGGAAATAACTTCGCATCTCGTGAAGAATGCTTATCAATATGCCATGGTGAAACATTGGCTCGTGGTGGTAGTACGTCCATTCTCATCTAACTCATTCTATACTATTGATTGATTGGTCTTGATAATCTCAAGTTACCTTCTCTTTAGTACCGATTGAGTATATGCTTTTCCCCTACTTACTCGGTTTATATCATTCATTTCAATCACATTCCACAATGCAATACACTAGCACATTAACTGTTATCCATTCTATTAATCATTCCATAATATAATATCTTTCAGTTGTTCCCACTGCTGCTGCTGTCATGAACGTATGCAAACATGATGTAGATGCTGGAGAATGCAATGGAGTATTCCAGGTTAGACTCCGCCCATTTTAGAAGTACGGTAGTAATGAATCGATTAAAGAGATTCGCATTTGATGCTGAAGCAGGAGAATGTCGTCCATTCACATATGGAGGATGCGGTGGAAATGGAAATAACTTTGCTACTCTTGTTGAGTGTAGACAGAGATGTCAACAAGGTATATCATTTAGTTTATTTAAATTCAAACAATAAGAAAAAAATGTATTATACATTTCTTTTCTGAAAAATATTTTGAAAAGATTTTTTAAAATCAATTTATATTATACACAGAATATCTTTATTTTCTCTTATCCAAGAAACGACAAATTTATTATAATATTATTATTAATTATTCAGATACAATGAATGGAGATGTGTGCACATCTCAAATCGAAGTTGGAGAATGTTCTGGAGTTTTCCAAAGATTTGCTTTTGATCGTAATATTGGAGATTGTCGTCCATTCAATTATGGAGGATGTGGAGGTAACTTTATCTCAATTCTAAATAATTGACTAATCAATACATTTAATTCAAGGAAACGGTAACAACTTCGCATCTCTTGGTGATTGTCGTGGTTCATGTTCTCATCTTCTATCACAATCATGTCCTCCTCGACCTCCATGTGATCTTTCTCGTTGTCAAATGCTTCTTGATGTCCGAGGATGTCCATTCTGTTCATGTCCACCTAATCCTGGTATAACTATTCTATCCATTCCAATTATAATGAATGATATAATATTCAGCAGAAGGTTCTATTCCTCTTCCATCACAATGTCCTCCTATTGATCCATCTCGTTGTGTTGATCCCTGTGTCACATTCACCAATCAGTCAGTTCATATTTCATATTTCAACTAATCAAACTATATTCATTTTAGTCTTGGATGTACAGAATGTTCATGTCCTCGTTTGGGAGAATCAGCTCAACCTCCTCCTACCTTCAATCCTCCTACTGAGAATGTTCCTTTTGAGAGAATCTCTAATTCAATTGAAAGAGTTCCATCACCAATTGAGAGAGTCCCTACTCCTATCGAAAGAGTCCCTACCCCTATCGAAAGAGTCCCTACCCCTATCGAAAGAGTTCCTACCCCTATCGAGAGAGTAACTCCTCCTCCTCCTCCATCAACTACTCCTTCAACTCCTCGTCATGTAGCTCCTCCAGCTCATCATACTACAGTAGCTGCACCTCCAGCACCAAGAACATCTCCATCTCCTCCTTCTCCTCCCGCTTCTCCTTCTCATCATGCTAGACAAGGTAACAGGATTATCACATTCTATCAGATTTTGACCAGGGTTAGGCGGAAATATAATTCGGAAAAAATAGAAAAACTTTTTTTCAGTCTAAAATAACGGGAAATCCGGAAAATCGGAAAACCTGGATCAAAAATCATGTATCAGCAAATAAAAGATAGCAACATTCCAAAAAAACATAAACAAACAATGTGAAGCTTAGAATCCTAGGAGTTAAATGTTCACGTTAAGGAACAACGATATGCATGATAGTTGATCATTATCAGTACCTTTTAGATAAACATGACTAAAAAATCAGTTGTTGTTTATGAGAGGAATCGCGAGAAAATCGACTGTTTCGGAGGGTCCGCGGACATAGAAAATTCGACCCCCTGAAAAATTCAGAATAAGTACTTTGAACGATGCTCTATCGAACTGCGTTTTCCGAATTTGCATATCTGCTCTCATTTTCGAATAGCGGTAGGTCAAAGTTGGCAGGTACGGTTTTTTTGGCTCGAGTGTGCGTCAGAAAAATGATCATAACTCCGTTCAAAATAATGATAGACACTTTTTCAAAAAAAGCATCGAAAGAGGAGATCTTGCGCAACATTTACCAGTTGATGACGTCATTTTTCGACCATGCGCCGGTGCTGGGCGGTCGGTTTTATGAAAAAGTGACGTAACTTTCCTAATCGGAAAAAGTGCACTTTTCTTCTATGCGCGTTTTGTTGCACCCATATGTGTCTAAAAATGACCCAAGTTTCAGAGGATTTCCGAATTGGAAAAAAAAAGCGTTGATTTTAGTGACGCGACCTCGGCTTATTCCTTTATTTAGTGACGCGACCTCGGCTTATTCCTTTATCAAGAAACAGCAAAGGAGCTAAAATGACTCAAAAACATCCGAAAAAACATTACGAGCTCAAAATACCCATGTATGACAGTTATATGAAACACAAAATCACCAAGTTCCGAAAAATTTGAAAAAAACCGTATTTTGCTTTTCCACGTGGAAAAAACGTTTCAGTAATGATAATTAATCTTTATAATATTTCTTATAATGTTTTTGAACATTTATGTTTTTGGAAGTGAAGGCCTACCTGCTCTTAGAGCCGAGATATCCGCCATCGAAATTACACGCGCGCGCCCCAACTCCGCGCGACTGCTCATCATCCGCTCTCTCACTCCCACACGCTCTTTCGTGAACAGACAGGGAGAGAAAAAAAGGAGAAGGGAGACTAACATCTGACAACTACACGAAATGGAGATGTTAGAAAACTCTGAGCGAACAGAGTTGCATTTGAACAACAAAGAACGAGTGTGAGCCCCCCCCCCCCCCAAACCTTCCTCGCTCTCTCTCTCTCTCTCTCTCTCTCTCTCTTCAAGGAATGATGAAGTACAATGTCAAAACTAATGTTAGATAAGATACATTTATTAGAGAAATCAGTCATAATTGAAAACAATTAACATTGAAATAACATATTACAAAGAGAAATGGATGACAAACGGATGTTTTAAAGATGTTTTTAGTTTAGTGATCGAATGAGACAGAGACAAATTATATGTGTGATGGATTAACAATAATTTATAGTAGATTCCTAGCAGTGTTAGGGGGATCCATAAATTGTTTTACTTGCGAGCGTTTTATACTTATGTACGGGAAGAGCATTTCGCTTGCGCGCCCATCCGCCTCTATTACCCTTTGAGAAGAGATGTTTTTTTTCATCGTACCAATCCTGATTGATCGTTGACCTGCCTTACTTCCATTCTTCAACATGGTTGTGGTTCCACTCATTGTGACACTACTTCTCCTGGGTGTCATTCCTGCTAGGAGAAGGATCCACGAACTTCTGTTCCAAGGGGCGGTGGGAGAGAGTGAGCTGACCGACCGTTCGCGATGAAGAAAATGAACGTGAATGAAGAGATGAAGAGAGAAGAGATGTGTTGCCATAACATGAACGTTTTCCAGCTCAGAATGACTCAAAACAACTTGTTTCATCATTCTTAGCACGAAAAATACCGTGGAACACGTTTTTTGTGTCTGTAAAAATCAGCAAAAGATTTGGATCGAACCGGGGTTCGAACCCGCTCGGTGTTTTTAGAGTGGTACCTCTTTACCTCGACGTCTCGAATGATTTTGCTTATTTTATTTATTTATTTATCGTAGTTCGCTCAGAGTTTTCTAACATCTCCATTTCGTGTAGTTGTCAGATGTTAGTCTCCCTTCTCCTTTTTTTCTCTCCCTGTCTGTTCACGAAAGAGCGTGTGGGAGTGAGAGAGCGGATGATGAGCAGTCGCGCGGAGTTGGGGCGCGCGCGTGTAATTTCGATGGCGGATATCTCGGCTCTAAGAGCAGGTAGGCCTTCACTTCCAAAAACATAAATGTTCAAAAACATTATAAGAAATATTATAAAGATTAATTATCATTACTGAAACGTTTTTTCCACGTGGAAAAGCAAAATACGGTTTTTTTCAAATTTTTCGGAACTTGGTGATTTTGTGTTTCATATAACTGTCATATATGGGTATTTTGAGCTCGTAATGTTTTTTCGGATGTTTTTGAGTCATTTTAGCTCCTTTGCTGTTTCTTGATAAAGGAATAAGCCGAGGTCGCGTCACTAAATAAAGGAATAAGCCGAGGTCACGTCACTAAAATCAACGCTTTTTTTTTCCAATTCGGAAATCCTCTGAAACTTGGGTCATTTTTAGACACATATGGGTGCAACAAAACGCGCATAGAAGAAAAGTGCACTTTTTCCGATTAGGAAAGTTACGTCACTTTTTCATAAAACCGACCGCCCAGCACCGGCGCATGGTCGAAAAATGACGTCATCAACTGGTAAATGTTGCGCAAGATCTCCTCTTTCGATGCTTTTTTTGAAAAAGTGTCTATCATTATTTTGAACGGAGTTATGATCATTTTTCTGACGCACACTCGAGCCAAAAAAACCGTACCTGCCAACTTTGACCTACCGCTATTCGAAAATGAGAGCAGATATGCAAATTCGGAAAACGCAGTTCGATAGAGCATCGTTCAAAGTACTTATTCTGAATTTTTCAGGGGGTCGAATTTTCTATGTCCGGGGGGTGGTCGAACCTCTGGCGATTCCTCTCTTATATTATATTTTTGTTTTAAAATGTTTTATTTTATTTTGCATAGCATTTAATTTTATCCGGTTTTCTGGTTTTATTTCGGAAAAAGGGACTGAAAAAAACCGAAAAAAATTTTCGGTCGGTAATATTTTTCGGTTTTATTTCCGAGAAAAAAATTTTCCACACAACCCTGATATTGACGTATTCATTGCAGAAGCTGTGACCATCCATGACACTCATGATAAGCCTATTCCTCCTCCATCCAGTAGTACCGCCAAGATTGAATTGGAAGAGAAATGTCTCCAACCTCTTGTAAGTTCTTGATATCATAAATGTATTGATGATTCCTTTATGTTTAGGATGGTGGACCATGTGATCGATTCGTAGAGAGATATTACTTCGATGCTAAGGATGGTCGTTGTCATATCTTCAGATATGGTGGTTGTGCTGGAAATCGTAATCATTTCTTCTCTCAACGTGAATGTGAAATCCATTGTGCTCGATTCTCTCGTGAGTATCTATTTTTATTATTCTTTTTCGAGTGTCATTAATCATTTTATGGATTAGGTGTTCTCATTGGGTTAAACAAAATGGAGTGTATGGTAATAATGTCTCTTCTTCCTTCTTCTATTTGCTTCTATCAGTTATTGCCTTCTATTATCTCTATATCAGCATGATTATCAGCTTCATATTGCATGTTTCATTCATTTCATTCATTTATGTTATCACGAATCACTTATTTCATATGATGCATGAGCACTCAATCATTTCAGGTATTCTATCTGAGCAAGATCCCAATCTCGCTCTCATCTCTCAACGACTATCGGAGAATTCAGACAAGTCACTTCCATTCATGGAAGTTCCTGGTACTGCTCCATCTACTCTTCCTCCTACTACTACAACACAATCTACATTCCCTCAGAACCATATCCCAGGAGTAACTACATTCAAACCTATTCCTATGGATGAAATCATGAGATGGGCATTAGAACATGAAGGACCTATGGCTACTGCTGCACCTGGTACTGTATTGAAACCATCCAAGAAGACTGAACATCATCCTCCACCACCTCCTGCCCCTACCAGAGCTACCACTGTTGAGACAAGACCACCTCAGACCCGTCCTCCCCCTCCTCCTCAGACTCGTCCTCCTCCTCCTCAGACTCGTCCTCCTCCTCCACCATCTACAAGACCTCCTCCTCCTCCATCAACTACTCCTCGTCCTATTCCTTCTACTACTCGTACTCCTCCTCCTACTCCTCGATCTACAACTCATATTGCAGAAGTCATCCATGAAGAACATCGTCATGAAGGAAATAGTGGAAGATTAGTTGAATCTCTCTCAATAGATGAACCAATCAGAAAGGTAGTATCATCATCACCAATCGAAGGAAATGTTCGTGTACCTAATCCTCCTCGTGTTCTTGTTCCTTCTGATCAAACCCTCCCTAAGGAAGTCTTCGATCGATTCATTCATGATGTGGATACATTCCATCATCAATTCGTCAAGGATGAAAGAATGGAACAAAATGGTGAGATACCTCCTCCTCTTCCAATTCATCACCATTCACAACACTCCACTATACCATATGCACCACTATCACTCTCATTCATTAATCATCCATCTGATATTCCATCTAATCATCCATTACATGCACAAATGAAACATATGATGGAAGTTGGAGAACAAATGATGAGATCCATGAATAATGGTCAAGTCAATACTCCATCAATGCATGTCATACACGATGAAGTCATTGTACCTACTGCACCTGATCATCCAAAACACAAGATTACACCTACTATACCCACAGCACCAAAGCTTGAAATGCACATTATCCATGAAGATGGTAAAGTTCATAGTGAACCTATTCATCAATTGCATGTTGTCCACGATGGTGATATACTAACAGAAGAACAACCAAAGAAGACAATCACATCAAAGATTCATTCAAGTCGAACGAGAGAAAACACTAAACCATTGATACCCCTCCCTATCCATGAGAGCAAAGAAGACGAGAGTGACGATGAAGAAATGCCTGGAGTGAAACTGAGATCTTCTAGTGAAGAGTTTATTCCTCTTAAACATAGACCTGCTCCATTGAAAGTAAGAGTGAGACCCATCCCAAAACCTACGATAGATACGATGAAGTCAAGTGAAACTATTGCTGTGAAAGAGAATAGTACTATGACTCCATCTACTACGATGAAGACCGAAGAAACAACAATGAGAGAAACGAAGAAGATGAAGACGACTACGATTGAACCAACAACAGTTAAGAAAGAAGAGATTGAGATGTCGATGTCTCCTGAAGAAACAGTTACCATCCATATTGTAGACGAGAAGATCAATGATGATAGAAAAGAAGATTCGAAGAAATCGACAAAAGTCAAAGAGAAGAGTGAGATTAAGACAGATGAGAGAAAGAGTGAAAGAAATAAGAGCGAAAAGGTTATTGAGAAGAAGATTGAAACCCATACTTCTGTCATTACCGCTAAGCCCACTACTGCCAATACTTCTGCATCCACGTCTACCCCTACTTCTACCCCTAGATCTACTTCTACTTCTTCCTCTACATCTACTTCAATTTCTTCGTCATCTCATCCAACAACTCCAGCTTCATCTACTACAGTTCAATCAACAACTAGATTATCTCATCAATCAACAACACCACAAAAGATCTATACTTCAACGAAGGAATTCATGGGAGATGATGAAGTTGATTATGTTGTTATCAGTATGGATAAGAATGATACGATGAGTGGAAATATTGGAGTCTCATTTTCATCTGATGAAGAAGATGAAGAGGATAAGGAGATGAAAGAAGAAGTAGAAAGAATGAAGGAGATGGAAATTATAGATATAAGTCGTGAGAATTTCATTCAAGATTCTAACTCTACAGAAATAGAAGATGAAGAGATTACTACAATTCCTACTAACAATATCACTCAGTTAATAGATCAACATGAGTTGATAGATGATGTTCATGTATCGAATGAGACAAAATCATTCTCATCAACACAAGAAACTATATCACTTCTTGAGTTCTTAGGGGCACTATCATCAATCGATGCACTTCCTAAGTTAAACACTTCAGTTCCATCCATTGTGTTATCTACTTCAGAAGAATCAACTCCTCTTCCTATCTCAGTTAATGATGATACTCCACGATTCCTTCTTCCTCCTCCAACTGATATTGAGTTGATTGCTAATCGATTCCGTCCTGTTGATAATCTTGAACCGGAGATGAAAGAGATGAATATGACGATATCTCGTGAATCTCGTCATATAGATACAGATACAATTACAACACTTGCACCATCACATTCCACAGAGTCATCGTCATCTACACAGTCACATCCCACATTGTCTCCCTCATCTCACTCACCATCTACACCATCACCCATCACTCCATCACCTACACTCAATGTCAATGCATCCTCAGCTTCATCTCAATCTAATTCAGGTTCTCCTCAACCCACTGAGCATGTAGCCATTCTTCCATCTAGCACAAAGAAGCTTCCACTTCATCGCATTGTAGGTGGCAACACTCTTCCTCCTACAGCTCCATCATCAACAGTACAACAACCTTCAGTCACTACTACCACTACTCCTCCTGTACAGCATGTATTCATTGCAACCACTGCTGCTTCTGTACCTGTTGCTCGTCCTGATGTCCCTCGTGGTATTGAATCATCGATTGAAGTACCTGAGGGATCACTTCCGCATGAATCTGCATCCCCTATCCATAATGCACCCGAACAAGCTATCCAAGGTGGTCTTCAAGTCAATCTTGGTTCAGCAGAAGATATTTCACTAGAGAATCAACCAGATTCTGATCCAGCAATGACCAAGATAGCTGATGAGATATCGAATAAGTTTGAGAATGAGATCGTAGAGTCTTCCACTGTATCCATCCCTCTTCCTCCTAGCACCTTTGCTCCTTTCCCTGCTGCTCAATCTACATTCGCTCCATTCCCTGCTGCTGAATCCACTTTTGCACCATTCCCTAAGGCTGAATCAACCTTTGCTCCTTTCCCTAAGGCTGAGTCCACCTTTGCTCCGTTCCCTACGGCTGATCCCACATTTGCACCATTCCCTGTGGCCGAAAGCACGTTCGTGCCATTCCCACAGCCTAGTAGCACGCTTAAGCCAGAAGTAGAGAAGAAGGAAACTGAGGCATTCCCTCAGCCATCACAGATGGAAACTGAATATGAAGAAGGAGAAGAAGATGAAGAAGGAGAGGAAACTGATCCTCTTTCTGTAGATGATGAGGAACTTCTTGAAGAGACCTCTAAGCCTTCAGATCCTCCTACTACTACACCAACTACTACAGCAGTTCCTGTTCCTGTTCTTCCCGATGGTGCAGGCAGACAACCTATCCCCAATGCTCCTACTGGTGTAGCTGCTATCCAACCTGGTAATATAGTCTCAAGTAATCAATTTGAATGAATAGTTGTCTATTCAGAAAGTAACTTCATCGATCCTCGTCTCGTGTGCTCTTTCGCTGCTGAACAAGGACCTTGTTTCGATTACTCTCCTAGATGGTACGGTATCCAAATCAGTCTAAAAAATATTTAGAAATTTGTTTTTGAAAAATGATATTTTTCGAACTTTCTTTTGAAAAATTCGGAAAAAAACAAATAATTTTTCCTGTGTCGAAAACATCAATTCGCAAAATTTTTCGATCTATAAAATGGAAAATCAAGAATTGCAACTGTGTGATTTTTAATTGAAGCTGATTACATGATAAAAAATATATTCTACTCAAGTCAAATTGTAATTTTTGTATCCAAATTTTTTGTAAAATTTTGAAATTTTGTGACTTTTTTAGGGTCAAAGCATTAATTTCGACTTTTCCAGAAAATTTCACGCCGATTTTTTTTTCAAAAAAAAAACAAAATTCAAAAAAGAAGAAGAAAAATAAACGAAAAATGCACAGCCCTAATACAAATATTAATGAATGATCTTTGATCTTTCTAAGGTACTTCAACGCCGCCAACAACCGTTGTGAACAGTTCTCATACGGAGGATGTGGAGGAAACCAGAATAACTTCGCTGAGAGAAAGACTTGTGAGGCTAGATGTCTCTCTAGTGAATCTTCTTCCGTTCTGTCTCAAGTTCCTGATAGATGTTCACTTGAAAAGGATGTAGGATCTGGTGGAGGATTCGCATCTAAATGGTATGGTAGATATTGTAGATGGTAGATCAATAGATATGAATATAGGTACTTCGATATGAAGACTCTTCGTTGTGAACAATTTGTCTTCGAAGGAATCGGAGGAAATGCTAATCAATTCGATTCAATTTCTGAATGTGAAAGATCATGCATTCGTAAGTATCTCCTTTACAGGGTAAAAATATTTATATTGATTGTATTTCAGCTGATGATGTAAATCTCCCTATTGAAGAAGGTGATTATGATAGTGAAGAAGATCCATCAATTGGATCTGATGATGGAACTGAATCACAAATAACTGATACTCATCCTCTTACTTCTGTTGATGATGCCACTGATTTCGAAGAGAATGTCCCTGAAAAGATTCCTGCTGTACATGCATCAAAGACAGTACAGAAGGAGTACAAGACTGATCCTATTGTGAAGACTGTTGTTAATGAGAATGGACAAGAACTACCTATTGTTGCTCCATCCCCACCTGAGACTATCAATTATCAGACTGGACAGGTACATTTTATCTTTCAAATTTTTGATATTTTCTGAAATTTGTCTTTTCAGATCCACAAAGCAGCCGGAATCCGCACATTCGCTGACAGCAATGGCCGTGTTCCTATTGAGAATGCAGTTGATGTTGAAGAAGATGATGATACCCCATCTGGACCTCCCATGCCTGCTTGTCCCAACTACGCTCAAGAGTTGAGATATGCTGATGGACGTCCAGTCATGTGTCTACCTGGAAAGAATCAATGTCCTGAGAAGTCCGTCTGCTTCTTCAATGGAATTGACTACTTCTGTTGTCCTGAAGAAGAAGATCCTTATGATAAGCATGTATTCGGTGGATATAATGGTGAAGAAACAAAGAATGGATATAAGAGATTTGGTCCCCTTAATATTAGAAGACTTAGAGATGATTATCCCGTCAATAGAAAGAAGAGACAAGCTGAGTTCGGTATTTTCTCTATTGATGCCATGACTGCCCCTCTCAGATTCGATGGTAAGTCTATTCTTTGATCTCTCTCGACTGATCATTGATCTCTCTCAATTGATCTTTGATCTCTCCCAATTGATCTTTGATCTCTCTCGATTGATCTTTGATCTTTCTCGATTGATCTTTGATCTCTCGCAATTGATCTTTGATCTCTCTCGATTGATCTTTGATCTCTCTCGATTGATCTTTGATCTTTTCAGGTGCACCAATCAGACAGATCTCATCAGCTCGTTCAGCAAAGACTATCCGCCGTCATCCTGGAAATCGTAGACCAAAGACCCCATGTGATTATCCTCTTGAGAAGGGTGAATGCAGTGAAGAACACTTGAGATTCTTCTATGATAAATCATCTGATTCTTGTCGTACCTTCCACTACTCTGGATGTAATGGAAACGCTAACAACTTCGGATCCATTTCTGATTGTCAAGAGATGTGTGTTAAGGGAGTCAAAGGTATTATATCTGATCTATCGATTGATCTTTGATCTCTATCTTTTACAGTAGCGAATGCAGAACAAGAGAAACTAGCGTCTCAACTACCACCTGGACAATGTCCTTCAGGGGAACCTCTAGGTGGTTCTGCTCCTGTTCTTTGTGGTAATACAACTGAAAGTATTGGATGTCCTAAAGGATATTTCTGTCGTAATGGACCTCCTGATGTATGCTGTCCTAATCTATGTAAGATTCATCTTCGTCTCCATGGATCATTCATTTTATATGAATACATTACAGCTCTCAACGAGATCATCGGATCTTCTGCCGATGTTAACGTTAAGACTTCTGAATTACCTAAGCGTAAGTTCTCTTTTTCTCAAACTCCATAAACATGAATATTGATTGGTTCTTCTTTCAGCCATCCCAACCACTTCCACTACTACCAAGGCCCCAGCTCAATATTGTCCCGATGCCTCCGATCCTCTACTAACTAAAGGAGGAAAGGTTCGAACTTGTGGATCTGGATTTGATGGACTCAAAATGTGTCCCAAGGGATTCTATTGTGCTATCAACTCTGAACAAGGATGTAAGTCATTTTCCTTATCTTACAAACTTTTGATCTTTGATCTCTTACTCATTTAATATTTGATCTTTGATCTCTTACTCATCTAATCTTTGATCTTTGATCTCTTACTCATTTAATCTTTGATCTTTTTAAGCTCGTCTCTGTTGTCCTATCCTCGGTTCATCATCTCGTATTCCTTACCAACATGGAGTTATTCCTCCATATTTCGGAAAGAGAACACCAAACTCTGGTGAAGTAATAGAGAGAGGATCTCTCCCATCTGATCAAAAGACTGATATATCTTCATCTGATGATGAGAATATTGAAATGGAGAAGAAAGCACTTGGAGATTTTATTGTTCCTAAACCTGATGTTAGAGCATCGAAGGGAGCATCTCTAGAAAGATTCATTGATGAAAGTGAAGTATCTGGAGAATTTGAAGGAGATGATGAATTAGCTAGAATGATGATGAAACCCGCTAATAGACATGCTGAGAACCAGAAACAAGGTAAATATAATGATACCATTGAACTGTTAAACGTTCTACTTCAATGAAGTAATCAATAATATTAACAGTAGCTGATGCGATGATCTTCCCTTCAACTGAGAATGAAGCAGCTCATGTGATCCTATCCAATGTTCCTACTCCAACTCTCGAATCTGAGACTACTGTATCTGTCAAAGAAACATTCGATAAGAGTCGATGTCAATTGAGACCTGATGAGGGTAAGTATTGATTGATCATGTAGATCAATTATGATTATTGATTGATAATAGGTCGTCCTTGCCGAGAAGATGAAGTAGCTCCACGAACAAACCTCCATTACTTCTACTCACAAGCTGACGGTCGTTGCAAGCTCTACTTCTACAAGGTGAGATCAAAGATCAAAGATCAAAGATGATAGATTCATTGATATTCTTACAGGGATGTGGAGGCAACGAGAATAGATTTGATCGTAAATCAGATTGTGAGAGTACATGCATGGAATAGATGAATGAATCCATGATTACTTCTTTATTATATTTATTTCTCTCCATATAAAACGAGTCATCATCTGCTTTCCATTCCTTTATATTCCATTCCTTCATTCTATTCATATCATTCATTCATTCATTCGTTGTATCATTTCTGTATGTATTATATTGAGTGTATCATTGTTCCATTCAATCTCCTTAATAACTCATTCCCATTCATTCCCTTCCATTTCCTCTTTCAAACTTATCAGGCAGTGCAATCTAGGGATATGAATCCCATCATCTTTTCCATTGCGAGTAGAGATCTCTTCACTTATCTGCTCCATTAGATAAATAAATAATAATATTCAATGAATTGTCATCCATCGTACAGATCATTCAAAGCATAATGGGATGAAATACAAACAGATAAGAGTAGATGGAATGGGTGTGAAATACTCTCACTATCAATAGTTCATATCTTCTTAGGATGGTTCTGATTCTATTTCTTCTTTCTTTCATAACCATTTCACAGGTTCATCTTTCATCAATTAATAGACTATTAGACTATATATACTAAATAGATTTAATATATTTTTCAGACTTGCACTCCACAAGAAAAAAATGCTAATGTATATGCAGATCCAAGGTACTACATTCATTATTGATAGCTCTATCAATTATTTTCAGAGATTGTGCTAGCACTGCTTTTCTGAGAATATACACAAAATATCCCTGGAATGAAAATAAGATTGAGTATTATAGAGGAGAAATAGAGAAAGGGGTTGGTAATGATAAAATACTTCATACTTATTTAATATTGGATTCATCTTCACTAGATAATCAATATATTGTAGTTAAAAGAATTAGAACAATATGGAGGTATAACCGTCAATCAAATGGGAACTAGAAACTCTAAGATGTTTGTGTAAGTTATCATTTATACATCGATAAAGTAGATCATTATTGATTGAAGGAGATTTGAAGAGAAAGGAAGATCGATATATGGAGAGCAACATACTATGAGGAATCTAAAAGTACCTTGTAAAGTAAGTCAATAGAAAATTTCCGAAAATATTATGAGAAAACAAATTTATAGGTTCTTCAAGAGTTTACTAGGAAAGCAGTTTCATGGAGTAATAATGTGAGTACGTGTTACAATACCTTTAATAATCAATACTTATTCAGATTAATAAAGCTGTTCTCGCTTGTAGGTGTGAAACACCTTATGAAGTTCACAAGATTACCCCTATATTTTAGTTTTATTATTATTATTTAGATTCTTTAATAATATGCCAATTTAAAATTAATAACGATTGTATCTATTTATTAATATTTCGAAATAAAGTTCTACACTCATAATTCCAAATTTTCTGGGCATCCAAATGCAATTACAGTAGATAAAGATCAACATTAAGATGAAGATTAAAATATTTTTGAGTGAAGAATCACTCACGTGGGGTAGGGTCAGAGAAAAGACGAATGTACAAAATTTTTTTCTTTTTTCTATTCTACGCTGATAATAAATATTAAGAAACCTTTAAATATAAATATAAATCATTTTATAATAATTGGATAAATTTTCTCTCAGACGGAACAATAAGAATTTGGAAAAAACACAAGTTAAAATTTCAACTCGCTTACTCTTCTTCACTATCTGCTGAAAAAAACAAGTATTATTACAATAAATAAATATTGTTTTTCAAAGAAAAGAATTTAAAGGTTTAAAAAAATAATAGTCGTATTCAAAAAGTCTCCTTCAACGCTTTCTAAAAATTACGGTAGCTGTGTCATATTAATAGGTATAGATCGATGCATTTTGTGTTTTTTGTTTTGTTTTTTTGCTGTTATTTCGTCGTTTAACGCGAAATAAGCTTAATATCTGATAGATCTTTCATAGGTTTATGTCTCAAAACATTGAAACAAACTCGGCATCATCTCAGTTACTCCATTTGCCAGGTTTTTTTTAAGTTTTTTAAGCAATATTACGCACTTTTTTATTTATCTTGAATTTGTTTACAGCTCCCCTATCGTTAGACACATTGACCACCGACTCTCATCCTCAATCTACGTCTGAATCCACTCCACGCATAAGGGTCAGAATTGTTTAGCTTATTGTTGTTAAAATTGCTCATCATCGAACTTTTAGCGCAGCAAACGAATTGTCCTGAATCATCGTATGCCCTCCAAGTATTCTTCTTCATTCAAGGTGATTACTTGGTCATAACTGTAACATGTGACTTAGAATTGTTTCAGTTCGAATTGATCGTTGGTAGTGGAACGGATAAACCATCGATTCTCAAGAAGACTGATGTATGTTGCGCATAAATCTATATTTATTTAGTTCTTTCTCTTTTCAGATGTTATCTGCTCAATCGAAGAATGTTTCATGGTCAGATGCTGTCAATGGACAGTCACTATCTACTTTAATTGTATTTATTTAATATTTGTTTGATTATATGGTTATCATGATACTTCTAGGACAAAACATCGTCAGATATCATTGAAATATCTGATAATAATACAAATACAGTCAACGATGACTCACTTTCAATGAAGAATAATGAAGACGATAGTACCAGAGGTAATCCAGTTTAATATTCTTCGTGTTATTTTATGATTGAAGAGATGGAAGTTGATTCCGATGATTGTCTCATGATTAATGATGATGAAGATAATGAAAAAGAATTGATCATCGATGAAGTAGAAGAAGTGATTGTTGTCGAGTCTAAAAGTGGTATCAAACGAAGAAAGAGAGAGGAAAAGAGGAAACTAGAAAAGGTATTGATTGGATTTATTGAATTGTTGATTATATTGATTCTTTAGGAAGCTCATCAAAGGAAAGAAGCAGTGCTGCTAAGATTGGATGAAGTATCAAAGAAGAGAATAAAGAAAGAAGAGACTGATCCTTTAGTAAATGATACAACAGATGCTGATGAAACATTAGATGCTCTTGTTGAATTAGTCAATCCTTCTATCAAGAAGAAGGTACATTCATAATCATCCATCTACTCTATTAATCTAACCATATTATAGATATCATCTAAAAAGGAATCATCTAGTGTACCATTGGATGGTTTGTTCCTATTTCCCCATCGACTTCTTATGATCTTATTATAGCACCATCATCATCATTTGATGAAGCTGCAATGGAGAAGAGAATGAAAAAGGAACGTCAAGAAAAGTTTATGAAATCGGCCATTCAAATGATTCAAGAATCGGTTTGATCTTCTACTTCATCTCATATTTATAATATATTGATTGTTCAGAATGAATTAGGTACTAATATGGAAATGGATATGGATATTGATACTGATGATATTATTGGTTCATCTAGTCTCAATCTACCAATTGAAGATATTCCTGATATTAGTGAAGTAAGTTCATTTGAATCTATTCATTATCTTTGTCTTCGATCCAATGAATATTCATTTCTTTGTAGCTCGTTTCAAAACCTACAGTATCCATCAATAGTTCCATGTCCAATGATGAGCCTAAACAGAAAAAAGAAAGAGTGAAAACGACACGTACATCTAAAACTAAAGGAGAAGAAAAGTATGATAAAGACATTAATATTTATATGATTATAATTGATATATTATAGACGTAAAGTGAGAAAAGATGAAACTGAAGAAGAAATTAGAATGAGAAAGGAACAAATTGTGAAGAAAAAGATTGAATTGGCTAAGAAGAGAAAGGAAACAAAGTTGGAATTGATTAGAGAGAGAAGAGAAATGAGAAAACGAGAGAAGGAAAGGGAGGAAGAAGAGAAAGAAAAGAAGAGAAAACTACTCCTTGAGGTAATCACTGATATATATAAATTTGATTGAACTATGCATAGTGATTCATCGTTGTAATTATCTTTAAGTTAGCATAAATTGTAGCCTTTCATTATATCTCATTGATAGGCTCGTACGCCTAGAAGTAGAGCTGAAGCTAAACGAATTACTAAGAAGATTCTAGAAATGGAATTGAAGAAGTAAATGATATCGTATAATCTTTCTAATAATCAATCGATATTATTTGTAGAGAGAAAGAGAAGATATATACAGTATCATCAGATGATGAAGGAAATGAAAATAATGATAAGATTAAGAAAAGAAGAAGAAGTTATAGAAGAAAACAACCAGCTATCACTAAGATTAAGAGGAGTGCGGTGAGATCATAATTATTGATTGATGAGATGCAATTATTGATTAATTTCAGTCTGATGATGATGATGAAGTTCAAGTTATTCTCAAGTGTGGAACATATCTCAAAAATCCATGTGTTTATAAACGAGATGTTAGTTATATTGATTGATTTTATAATATTATTGATAGTAGTTATCTAATCGATATTATAGAAAGCTCTGTGTACAACTGAACCTGAAGTAGTCAATTATGTGGAAGAAGAAGATGATAAAGATGATCTAACATCTGTACCTATATCATGGAGAAATGATGAAGAAATGGAAATGATGATTGTATCTTATACTATATTATTCAATTATTGATTGAATATCGATCATTTTAGCCTTGTGCACAAGGTCCAATAAATTATGATCCAGATGAAGATTTACGTAGACATCGATTGAAGATAGAGAAAGTATATCTATATTCATTCACAATATAGAATAAGTATGAATTATTTAATTTTAGTTCTCGGAAGGAATAACTGATGAATATCGTAAGATGGTAAAGAAGATGGATAGTATGAAGAAGAATGTATTCGGAGATACGACTATTCGCAAGTTGTCAGTCATAATACTGTATCTAGATAGACTACAGTATCCAAATTATCGTTGTGATATCTGATTCTCTTTGAAGTGATCCTCGTATTCTTCATAATATTAATCATATTAACAAGGCCAGTACATGGCCTCGTGATCTTTTACCCAAACCAGGAGTAGTTATTCCCAAATATGAATGTATGATATGGAGAAGACCATTCAAGTATGTTCATCTTCCAATCAATCAATAATGAGTTAATGATATCAGTGGTCTAGTTCGTCTACGTGCACGTAAAGTACGTACAAATGAGATTGTCTCTCATGAAATCAATAATCAGTCTAATGGAGGAGTCAACAAAATCACTTCTAAAGGTATATAATTATATTATTCTTGATCAATCCAGATTGTTACAGATGTGAAACTCAATCTTCGTCAACTAATTGATTCTAAGTTGAATATGACAAAGAAGTATACTGTATATATTAGATATATTATTGATTGATTCAATTGTTTATAGATGGAATCCATTAGAGAAGTCTCGTAATCCATATGATATCCCTGAACTTACAACAAGAACGTATGAATTCTATAATATTAACTAATATATCTTGCTTTTGATATCCATACCCAATGGTATTTCTACTAAAAATTGTTAAAACCACTGCATAGGGTTCTATTGTATTATAGACCCCTGTCAGAAACAGTGGAGTATTCACTTTTTAGTCTTGCATGAATATAATATTTTAGATGAACGACATGAGTGCATATGTTAAGCCTTTAATTGATTATTGATATAGATTATTCCATTATAGATTCCATAAAGATGGTGAAAGTGTTCTTGCTACATATGTTGAAGCTAACGCTAATGTTATACGTAGGAAAGTAGAACCAAAGATGAAGAATCATAAAAAGGGATTGAAATCACTACTTTCTTCTGAGGAGGTACCGTTTATTGATTGATGAACTTATTGATTATCAACTGATTATAGAGTATTTATGTTGATAATGATAATCTGAAAGAAGTGAAAGAAGAAGATGAATGGAATCCAGGATTTAATGAAATGGGAGAATGGACATTTAATAATAATATGCAATATGATCCATTCAGTACTAATGAACAATATCCTTCGTATGTGTCTATATCTATGTATTGTATGATAATGATGATATGATTGATAGATTAACTCCATTGAATCATATGGAAATCAAAGAAGAAGAAGAAGAAGAATCATATCCATCAACATCTATGGTTAATATTGAAGAAGAAACTCAATTGGGTGGAGCTTTTTCATTTGTTGCTAATCATCTTTAATCATTTTAATAATCAACTATTATCCTCTGTTAATGGTGGAATCCCTTGAATATTTTCGTAAACAAACTGTAAAGACAGAAAGGTTGAAAAAGTTATTCTACCTACCGTACACTATTCATTTTAAGAACATTCGAGGGCTTCCATCTTTAATATCATTAATTATTTTTCATTATCTTTCCTTTTGGACATGATTTTAACTTACTTTACCTTTTGTTTTTAGCTAATTTTGTTTAATTTCAAAGAAATTTCTTTTTCGTTGTTAATTTTTTTAGATCAACTGTTAAATTATATGATAATCATGTGGATATTTCTATGAGAAATCTGTTGTCTTTAATATTTGTTACAGATCTGTTTTTCTTCTTCCGTGTAATAACTTTGTTCTCTCTATTAAAAATGTTTTTGTGTATATTTGTTGCAATGCACAATACATAATAGAGAATGAATCCAATGAGTTTGAGTTTATTTTTTCTCTTTATATGATCTGCTTTCTTGACAATTCCCATAGAGAATTGAAACAAAGAAGAATAGAGGAAAGAACGACTTTGGGATTAACCGTTTAAATATCATTATCGATTAGTTCATCATAGGAATCTACATCCATGAATCATTGGATCGATTGATGTTGAACCTGCCTCCGGAAGTATAAATGAATTCTTATGCCAAAAGTCTGACATCATTATATGTTGTCTCTGAAAATATATACATTTCATACAAAATATATTAATTTCATGTCGAAAGTTTCAGAAAAATATAAAAATTAAGATGAACTAAAAAATAAATGGATAATTATTTGAAAAGATCGTGGCGTCGAACTTAATCGAGTTCACTTATCGTAAAATATCTTCATCGATGTTTAATTATACGGTTACACACGTGAGATGATTGACTACTATGTATTTCAATATCATATTTATATATTTTGAAGAGATTAAAATCATCTATATAGATAATGTACAGATAAGCTTATAAGTACTGACCTTATTCTTTTTGTGATAATGATTATGTTCATCTTTAGAAACACCGAGAATATTAAAGTCGAGTAATAATCGATAAGTCCATTCTACTGTGAAGAAAGTAGCTGCATTTGATGGAAAGGCCCTGAATCGATTGATTGATTGATACAGTATACTCAGATACAATATACCTGATGAGAGTCGAGTTGAGACCAACGAAGAATGATCTTAATCCATTTTCTGCATACGTTTTTTGTATGACAGACCAATATGATGGGTAGGAATTACAAGCCTAGATAAGATTACTGTAGTTATTATACTGTAGTTATACATGGATACTGTAGAATAAGGTATACGATACCTGGAATCGAGTCTTGATAACATCTGTTGGATAGTTGAACAACCACGAAAGCATTCCAGCTCCACCTTCAATCAATAAGATTAATAATTATCGATTGAATACGATGTGAAAGATATTATTGATTACCTCCGGCTAATAATAATTGAGGTGATGTGAGACTTTCCATCTTTCCATCTTTACTCATCTTTCGTGCCATCCAGTCATATGAAGCAAAATAGATACCAAATGCAGGACAATCACGAAGGACTGTAGCCGTAAAACCTCTTAAAGATATTATTGATTGATTGAATGCATTCAAAACAAGGATTCTATCGATTGATAAAATAAAAGAATAACTATAGATAAACGATGATATTACCTGGAGAGACCTCGTAATCCTTCTCTATGTACTAATGATTTGGCAGCATGCCAAGGGGATTTATATCTTGAATGAAGACTATCATTCTGTATTTGTATCAATAACTTCAATCGTTCAGATGGTGTTGATATCACTGATTGAGCTAATCCTGCAGCACATCCAGCAAAGAAATGTGACTGAAACTATTGATCTTTAATCATTTTAATGGTTTAATTAGTCTATGATCATTTTGAGTGTTATCTTCAAAGTAGAACGCTTTGATAAAAGAACCTGTTCTATGTACTTCTACTATATCGATGCAATGTGACTATTTCATGATTGTCATTACCGTACCCCTCTACATATCTCATGTCTATTACTAATTTATTTTACTTTATCTCATTCTGTACAATTAAAGTTGACCAATTCAATAAAATAACGACATCTACCGTACCTCTATTGATTCAGGATCCTCGAATTTCTTCGAGATCATTCCATGAACACCGAATACGGTAGCATTGATTACGGTAAGTGATGCGAGTGGAGGAGTTAGACCTATAAAAGAGAATAAGATAATGATTATAACGATGATATAGATAAATAGAGAGATAAGAGAGAGTTTCGATGAAATAGAGTATTCTTTCATTGACAAAGACAATGGAGATAGAGGAGATAAGTAGTGATATCCATCCAAATGATGAAATAGTTCATATTTAGAACTTCAATTACAACACACTTGTGCTTTACTCTGTAGTAATCAATAAAGTCATAGCATAATATCATGAAAATAAACGATATTCGATCATAGGAAAAGTTCATTAGATCTTATTTCAATCAGTTGAGGTGATGATTTTAAAATGAACTTTCGATCTGATATCTATTGATCTCTTTATAGACAGAGCAGATAGAATAGAAGGAAGTGTTGAATGAAAAGTGATAGATAGAGAAGGAATTGGATGAGAACTATCATATACTCAGGCACACATTAATATCATCTTAACACAAAGATCAGAGATCAAACTAATTTTACCATGCTAGTGATTTACGACCAACTTCTTTATCTCAC
The DNA here is from genome assembly GCA_943737045.1 of Parapristionchus giblindavisi. Taxonomy (NCBI): domain Eukaryota; kingdom Metazoa; phylum Nematoda; class Chromadorea; order Rhabditida; family Diplogasteridae; genus Parapristionchus; species Parapristionchus giblindavisi. The sequence continues at coordinate 60,886 of CALSFV010000427.1, forward strand.
CATTTCTATATTTCCTTCATAATGAATATGATTAACCTTTATATAATCCAAGTAATCCTTCTTGTTTGATAATCTTTGAGAAACAATGCCATGTTCCTCTATACAACTTCGATCCAGCTTCTTGTGTTTGTAATCGAACCTTAAATCAATCAATATATTATCATCATAACTAATCGATAAATCAATACCTTGACAGTATCGAGAGGATGTCCTGCGAGCACTCCTGCCGCGCCTTTAAATGTTGATTTTTAAACGGCGTGTTTTGAGTTTTAAAACTATAAATTCCATCACTAAATCAGTCACAACATAAAAGGCACAGTAACCTTATTATTTTCTGAGATATTTCTATTATCCCTGGGAATACTAATAAATCTCTCTAATGATTCTTATATGAACCTCCAACACATCCTGCTAAGAAGTCGAGTGCCATCGATCGATATCAGATTGGAGACTACCGTACCCGCGCTTTACGCGGCAGGAACAGCCGATAATCGAGCGAAATGTCGCCCGTTCGAATCGATAGAATGGCAGATTACGGTAGAATAAGAAAAGGTTCAGACGAGAAAAGAACGTAGACTATGGTAGATGTGCTGAGTATTGAGAAAAGTTGGCATGTGTATAGAGATGACAAGGAAAGGATGATAGAGAGAGGGAGGAAAGGTAGAGGGAGGAGAGTTCAGTTAGTGTCTCTCCCTCTCCCTCTCCCTTTCCCTCTCCCTCTCCTTCTCCCTCCCTCTCCCTCTCCCTCTCCTTCCTCCTCGCCATTCACATATAGACAGTTAGAGATAGTAGAGATAGTATGTGAGAAAAGTCGAAGCGATCAAGATTTATTATGGATTAGATCATTATTCTCATTTATACAATGTATTGACTATCTTCAATCTCTTACCCTCATATTCCATATATGATCACTCTCACACTTTTACTATCCCTTTTTAGAATACATTGTACTATAATGTACTCTCATCATATTGTACTATTATTATATTATTAATAATCAATAATTAATGAATGAGTCATTTCACGTGGTATCTATCTATCTATCGATTAATTCATTCATTCATCACTTCTTATTCTCTTCATTCTCTCACTTAAATGACTGAACTGGAAGTGATAATTGTTCTTTTCTCTTATTGATTGATTAGAGAATGAGAATGATAGACTAGACGTCACACTTCACCCAATTCAACTATATCACAATCAATTCATTCAACTGTCACGTTACTTCAAATGTCTCAAATGGTAAGCTGAGGAGTATAAAGGATATCTATATAGAGTCTATCTATAAATAAGTGAACTAGACATGGATGATATGTCCATTCATGGAAGAACCTTGAGTCTTCAAATAAAGAAGATGAAAGAAACAATAATGTCATTGAACCAATGAATACATTCATTGTCCATTATTATATAGATGAGACATATGATATCTATCTATTGACAGTGTTTTCATCGAGAGTTTATCATTAAACCTTGATCTCTTCAATCTATTCATTAACCTTCATTCAAATGGATAAATAATCTAACCAGAGAAGGTTCCAGCTGAGAAATGAACAAATCGTTCAAATTTCTCTTGCTCTTCATCATTTATTGATGGAATTATCTTCTCTGGATTTGCATATGAAGTTGAAGGAATATCGATTGATTCAGGAATTGATGATTTGTCTTTCTTCTGAATAATCAATCAATTAAAATACATTTTGCAATGTATAGAAAGCGTACCGATATTTCAGCATAAGCTCCGCCTATTTTTCCCATCAAAAATGAATGAGTCCTGAATGGAATGATTAAGTTATAGTAATGATTGAGGATAAGAAAACCTTCCTATCGACCGATGAAATCAATTGAAGAATGAATGAATGATGGATATGTAATGAGTTCATTCCATTCATTGCATATGATATTCAAGTGAACGGTTGTAGTTCTTTATTATGGGAATATTTGATCTATTATCGTCAAAGAGAAAAGCGAAGAAAGCATTGAAGAAGTTTCGATTCAATCTTGACAATATTCAACGGTATACGGTAGAATGAAAGAAATCAATAATTAGATCTTTATAGTGAAGAAAATGGCGAAGAACGTATTAAGAGTCTTGAAGATAAGATGAAAGATAAATTATCTGTTATCTATCCTCGATTCAGGTTCTCCGTTCTCGATATTTTCAATTTATCTATCTATGTTATCATCTCTCCATACTCCGCATACATTTCAGAAAGAATTTTGAACCTAAGAATAGATATGAAAGAATATTCAAAAGAGGAACAAAGTAAGATAAAAGGAACTTAAAACAACATATTGATTTAATGTTATTAAGAGAGAATAACATATATCGGTTAATACGAAATTATGTTCTGCTTGAAATTTTCGGATTTCTTCTTTTCACTATTTTTGCATTACAATATTCAAATAATCCAGATCGGTAATATAATTAAATCAATATCATAAATATTGAAGCATGAATATATATCTTAAGAGTAGGGACATATGTTTCATCTGCCCTTCATATCTTTGCAGGAGTTCTCATCCTTTTTCCATCTCTTATGAAAGTTAGTCAAGTCTGAATGAATATATAGATTTATCATCATTGTTTATTCAGTTAATAGTAATCTATGTGTATCGTTGTATTGCCAATAAGACTTCAACTATTATTCTCCTTATTATAGTTGCTATGACTTTTGAGGTATTCCATCATTATCTCCATTATATGAATTAATTGATTGAATAAAGGTTCCGGCAATGAATACAACTCGAAATATCGCTTCTGTTGCTGAAACTGTTAGTTGTATTAGTGAAATAGTTGGAGGAAATGCTAAAGATGTTCGAGACTCCGCACAATCTAAAATCGATGAAGTGATCTTTGATCTTTGATATCTAAGTGATCTTAAATCATTGTAGCTTCCTGATTCTGCTATTGCTAGAATGATACAGAAAGTCAGTAAATCGATGGATTCACTACAAGAAGTATTGAGGAAATTGGATGATACAGTTACGAAGTACAGTGAATTTGATTATTAACATAATTTCTTCAAGAACAGAAGAGTGCCGAAAAGAAACTGAAAGCATTGTTTTTCAAGAAAAAAATTTTCTTTAACAGTAATTATAATTTTTGACTGAATATTTTTTCAAAAAAAAATTCTTTCGACGATTTCTTTCCAAAACTGTTCACTGAAAACACTTCTTCAAATTAAGGTTAACTGAGACCATAAAAGAACATTATGAAGCTATTTCTGATATAACAAAACAATGTGAACGATCATTCTTAACCCCTTATCGAAAGGTATTCAACTATAGTACTTCTATTGGTATCATTTAATTTGTAGTGTATATCAGCATTCTATAATGGATATTCTAGTTGTCGATATAATACTCCATTTGGTCCATGTGAACGAATACAAAGAACTGATTGGGTTAATCAATATTTTAATAAATAAATATAATAAATATAGTTTAATATGACATAATTAAGTTATGCGATACTGGTAAAATGATTGGAGGATCCGTCTGTAGTTTTCCATCCGTTGTTAAAAGTGTACTGTTCTTTATTCATTTTTTTATGTATTCCATTATATTGTTTTAGGGTATAACAGAAGGATTAGTTCCATTTCTTCGTAAAGGGGCAGAGCCAGCCATTGATATGTTCAAGGATACAATAGCATATAAAGTAGCTAGTGTTGGAATCAATGGAATTAAGAACTACAAACAATTTGAAATTGAATATAATGAAACGAGCTCTGGAGAGGATTTGTTAGTTTCCCATATAAATACAACCAACTCGAGTTTTGTATTTACATAAAACATAAATCACACTGGTCCAAAATGTATGGGTTTATTTTAGCTGTTGAATCGCTGAATTATAAACAAGGTGTAAATGAAAATTTGAGAAATAATTAGCAAGATACAAATAAACTAAAACGCGGGAATTATAAAAATTCAAGAGCTACAGTATACCTATCCATTTTCGGACCACCAATCACTTGATATTAATAACAATCATGGACTATAGTTATGGCTGTTATAATTTTATTCCAGAATAGCTACTAAACTGCATAAGAAGTTGAAGAAAAAGATCAAAGAAGAATTAAAAGTTAGATTCTATGAATCCTTCAATTTGTCGAACTTGTTAAAAATGAAAAAAGTTAAAAATGAATGAGAGAGTATGAGATTTAAAAATTTTCGATGTTTTCTGTCGCAGTTTCTCTTTTCCATAGAAAGTTAACGGATTGAAGACATTACAAATTACATTGAGATATCATTCTATAATTTCAGTTATATTCAAATTTTCTCAATACTCTTTCATACATTGTCCATTACATATTCCTTCCCTGCAATCTATTATATCCATTTATTAATGTAAGTCCAAATTTTGAGTTTATAGAACATATGACAATAATTACTAATTCAGACATGTATCTTTGTATATAAATTCAATACTCGCGAAGAGTATAAAAATGTTCTTATCACGAAAGAATTTCATAAAATTGATGAGGATAGTGCACTCAAGGTACATTCATTTTTCTTTTTCTTTTTAAATAAACTTTAATCGATAATGAGTGTTCAATCAGGGATATATCAGAATTCTTCCATTGACTTCAATAGAAAAAGAGAAATATCGAAGTGTATGGGTATGGAAAATGAATGTCAAAGAAAAGGGAAAATATGCATTCAGAGTAATCGATTTATAGATTAGAAAATTTCATATAATGATCAATTTCAGTTGGCGATTATCTTTCTTTCTATGGCCTTTCCTACTCTTTTCATACTAATCGATATTTGTGTTTATGAAGTAGGAAATAAAATACATATACTTTTTGTTAAATGCAAAATTAAGATTTTATGGGCAGCTTATCTAATAATAGATTCAGTTCATTTGGATATGCCAGATCATTATGAAATTAAAGTAATTCATCATTTTATTTATCTTAAATTGTTTAATTCCTTCAAGGTAACAGGAAATGGAACCATAGCTAAGTTAATGAATGGAGTCCTCGAAGTATTTCAACCTGTAACTGATGCTGTTTTAGATACCAACTCTAGGTATAATATGAGGCCGTTTGCGTAAGAATCCACCAAAATATGTCAAATCTGGCACAGTCAAAAAATTAAAATTTGGGGATCGGGGTTCTCAAGGGTGCTGTTGACGATGGTCTCTGCTCTCTCGTATTACCACACTCTCTCGCCCGTTGGGTCCACTCCAATGGCAAAATGACTGCACTAAAAATTGATTTTCTCGAAAACAAGGTAGTCAAATTGGCTGAATTTTTTTCTGTGGAAACAGGAAGCCATTCCGGTCCGATCTATGTATCTCGCATAAAACACTCTTGACTTTGATTATGAGAGAAATTTCAATTTTGAAAATTCCTGAAATTGTTCAACGCGACGTCGTCTGGCCTCAACGGTGCATCTAGGCGCAAAATGAACAAGACCATCGTCAACAGCACCCTTGAGAACCCCGATCCCCAAATTTTGACTTTTTGGCTGTGCCGGCACTTAGTCGAGTCTGACGCAAACGGCCTCATATATTCATATATTATCATTTTAATATTATATAAACATTTTCTAGTTTTGACTTTAAAGTGCGTACAAACTAAAATTTGTAGCTTATAAATTATTTATTTATATATTTAAGATGGCGTTCATGCTTCAAAGAACCTTCTCCTCCTGATTACGGGACGGTCATTTTAATATATTCTTTATTCATATTATGTATTATTCTATCACGACTTCAGGTAGATCATCGATATTTCATAATCATTTATATTGATTAATATTGATTAGATATGGATGAATCGAGGAACAATCGTAATAGCCAATGCATTCTATCAACATAGAATTAGACCAAGAGCTCTTCATTTATATTTTAATGTTTGTTCACTTTTATTATTATTGTAATATCATATATTTTTCAAGATTCTTGAACATCGTCAGAATCTTCTCGACTCAATATTACAATTGAAGAACGTGAGGAACGTTTTTATTTCACAAATCTTATTTCAAATTCCACGATTTTCACTTTCCACATGCGAATATAGAATCATATTTGTTTTTCGTGAATATCTAATTGATCTTTGCCATAATCATTTATTTATTTCTCTCTTTATATATGTATAGTAAGCTTTTACTCAAATGCCATATTTCTGAATACCAAAAACATTAGGAAAAATCGTAAAACAACCGTTCTACATAGGAATATTTGACAAGTGATTCTGAAATGTTCACCTTTTCCTTTTTATAAGATCCGTCATATTTCAATTAGATGATAAATAATATTTGAGATTGATATTGGATCACAAAGGATGCATGGACATGAAAGAATAGTAAGAAGAAGTATGCAGGTATCTATGTAGTTCATATTATTATCTAATTACTATTACATAAAACCTTTCTGTCAAACACTAAATATGAGTGTTGGTTTTTGGAAAAATTTTGTTTAAATGAGTAAAATTTGTACACATAAGATAAATGAAACTGAATAATGTAATACAATCTAATACAAAGACTAAAAAACCATTTGGGGGGGGGGAATAATTAACATAAAATGATTTGGTTTATCTGGGGATACAAAGACATTCTAATCTATAATATTACAGAGTAGAGGACTTCTACGTGTTAATTGCACTAAATGTTCTAAAACTGATATGAGAGTTGCAGATACAAAGTATACCTTTTGTTTAAAATAACGTTTAAGAGTTTTAGAAAAAATAAAATTGCATCCGAAAAAAAAGTATTTTAAGGCACACCCCGAGCAAATTGTAAACTCTCCACTCTGACCACACTCTCTCGTTTTATTGTTCTACGAGAGAGTATTGCCACTCTGATCACACTCTCTCGTTTTATTGTTCTACGAGAGAGTATTTCCAGAGCGGAGAATAAAATTAGCTCGAGATGTACCTTGATATGAAGGCTATGAAGAAGAACTACTAATGGACATTAGAATATTGAATAGTCTTTTGTCATGATGAATAGATTATAGAATACTTCTATTCATTCGTAGATCATGTCAAGATAATTACATGAATGTCCATCTTCTTCACTCTTTTCATTTCATTCATTCAATATATCAATCATCTCATCCATTTCAGTAATATTCGAGCTTGTATTCAATGTAGTTCATTCTATTGTATTGAATGCTTTTCTTTCCTTGGGTTTGATCTTTGATCTTTCGATCTCTTTATAATCTATCTTCATTTGAGTCTTTGTATATCTTGTAAATCAAATATGCAAATCGTAGATGGAATAGAATTATATTATGAGAAGCATGAGGATGATATTAATACGAGTGAGATCAAAGATCAAAGATCAAAGATCAAAAGTACAACATTCATTCATTCCAGATGATATAATCCTCGAGAAGATCGTTAAAACTAAAGAAGAAATCATTAATAAATCCTAATAACAATATGATATTTGATTCTTATCCCTTTTTCATTTCTTATGAATTCATTTATGAAGTATAAAGGAGTTCACGATAATATGAGATGGAAAAGATGAAAGAGAGATAAGAAAAGAGATGATAGACAAAAAGAAGAAGGAGTTCATTAATGTACTTTGAGCAAATAAAAAAAGGTGTTAGATCGTGGTTTGGATAAATGAAATATGAATAGATGGGCGGAGTATTCATTTGTATCTCTTTCCATCTTCACATTTTCATTTTGTAATATCTAAATGTAATACAGATGCTTTTCTCATTATAAGAGATAGAAGATACATTCATTCCATACTTTTTATTAACTAACGCCATATGTCCATCTTTTCTTATAGACCTCTCTAATATCAGTCTATCCACACTCATTTATCTGATTCTTTCAATATCCTTCCCTCTCTCTACCTCTCCTTCCGCCCCTCTCCCTCTACCTCTGATTCCATCTCCTCCCTCTCTATCTCTCTACCTCTTCCTCTCCCTCTCCTTCTCTCATTTCAATTCCTTAGATCTGATCATTCCATCAAACATTATTTGACTGTTATCTGTGTGTGTTCAATAAGATCTCCATTCAATTCCATTATCTCTCTTCTTTTCTCTTCTTTTGATACTCTTCGATCTTCATTCCCTCCATGATTCCTTCATTCCATCATTCATTCATCTATTCTAATATCTTCAGTAGTTTCCAATCACAATGAATATATCAAAAGAGGAAGAAGAGAGACAACCTTTACATGTGAGTTATATTCATATATTCTATCAATATGGGGTGAGATGAATCTTCATCTATACTATCAAATAAAAATGATGAAGAAGGCCCGATAGAAAAATGAAGCGGTGTAACCTTCTTGAGTGTTATACATGGACAAACTACTCCACCCTCTACCAATCAATCTCATAATTAATTGTCTTCTGAAGAGTTACTCACAGGAAAAGGCGCATGAAAGGATTAAAGGTCTCTATATAGCTCACAAAAGTTTTTTTTCTGTTTTCTATCAAAATGCGCGAGATCCGAGAATGTGAGACGATCGATTGATTCTTTATCTGTATGACTGCATTCCTAAGACTGATCTACCATTCTATACATTCCTTTTTCATCATCTTCTATTTCTTCCCTAATATATCTATGATTCTACTTCTTTCTCTAGCTGTTCTCATAGGAATTCTATTCAAAAAGGTGATAATGACTGTTCCATTTTCAATTGTTGTTGTACTGTATAAGAATCATTATTTGGGTATTTCTTACTATGTAACATTTGTACATTCTACAGGTTAAGGATCAATCTTATGGTGACATTGAACTATTTCCTTATCAAATAATAGATGTTCCTTATCAGAACTGTAAGACATCATCTTCTGGTGGAAATGCTTCAACTGAACAATCAACTATATCTAATATATATCAAGAACCTATTCAATCAATCATGTAAGTCCTCTATAGTATTGTGAGTGATAGATACTAGAGTATTCTGAATTGGAGTTTGAGTGATACTTCTATCAATTGTAGAAATGAGAATAGAATGGAGTCCTTATCTTTCTTCATTATAGAGTTCGAGATGTTGAAGCAACTGAAGGATCAATTGAATATCGAGTCTATCCAACAAGGTATTCATTTATCTCTTCTTCTTATTCTATACTAAGATTACTTCAATGTAAACATATCTATTATATGTTACATGAAGTACCATTACCATTGTAAAAGTACTTGTAAAGGATAGAATGACATTTTTCATTGAGAAATGCTATCTTATTTTGTCTTAGCAAAGAATGATTCATTGTCGAGAAATGAAAGGAATGAAATATTCAGATTCAACTTGAACTGGATCAAATTTAAATAGAATATTATACAGCTATAATATGTATATTAATATTTAGATGGTTCGTTCTAATGACAGTCAACCTTCTGGCTCTATCAAATGCAACTGTAAGTATCGATTGATTACTATCATATCATCTTTATTCATTCATATAACACTTATTGTGATGAAGTAGTTAAATTATTCGATTCAACTTCTTCTTCTTCTTCATCATCATCATGAGCTAAACGACGACGACATTTCAATGAATTGATTGAAGATATGGGACATCTTCTCTTTGCTTCTAGACGTTGAGATCGAAGTTTAGACGACCAATATTCATCCTCAACCAAATCATTATTCATTCATTATTGATCTATACATACCGTAGCAATCATTTTCTTGTATTCTTCGATATCAATATCCTCACTCTCGGTAGAGGCTATCAAGATATTGATTATTGATTGATAAGATCAAGCAGTACTAACAAGTAATATCATCAGTTGATTCCTTTTCTCCACTACATAGATTCTTCATCTCTTCAACCATGATTGATTCATCGAAGTCCCCGCAGGAATAGTCCACTACAACAAATTGATCTTTGATCTTTTAACTTGGATGTAACTTACTTCTTCTCTTTGAAGTAGCATTCTTTGGTGTTGATTGAATAGGATGAAATTGAAGATTGGATACATTGACACGATCTCCAGATGATTCCATTGTAGAGAATAAGAACCGATTAATAGAATGTCGAAAGTAAAAATAGAATGAGAATGACTTCAAGATGCAAATAATACAATTAGATTTACAAATGTATTCATTTTATTCATCATCGTATTTTGCATTGTAGACAAAGTTTAGACTTTGGTTGTACTGAATGAGACAATATGTATATTAGGCTGTCTAAGAATTATTGATTAGATGAACATAGTAGATACGGTACTCTCGTATATAAACAATATTCCATTTAAGATGTGGCAGACGTACACTTCAATGACCAATGCAACATCTGCATTTTATTGTGAAGATAATGATGATTGCGATATTGGATTGTATACTAATGAAATATTCCAAGTGAGAAGACTTTATATTGAGAACTTTATTGATTGATTGATCGATTGATTCGTTGATTGATTGATTCGATGATTGATTGATTGATTGATTCGATGATTGATTGATTGATTGATTCGATGATTGATTGATTGATTGATTCGTTGATTGATTGGTTCGTTGATTGATTGATTGATTATTTGATTGACTGATTGATTGATTGATTGATTGATTGATTGATTGATTGATTGATTGATTGATTGATTGATTGACTGATTGATTGATTGATTGATTGATTGATTGATTGATTGATTGATTGATTGATTGATTGATTGATTGATTGATTGATTGATTGATTGATTGATTGATTGATTGATTGATTGATTGATTGATTGATTGATTGATTGATTGATTGATTGATTGATTGATTGATTGATTGATTGATTGATTGATTGATTGATTGATTGATCATTGTAGTTAGTTGGTATGGTACTCGGTATAATGGGAATGTATGTGACGGACAAACATGGAATCAAACCAGCTGTAAGTTAACAAATCAATATTTCATCAGATCAATATATCGATTGTTTAGTTACGTGCAGGATGTTTTCTTAATTTAATTGGTTCATTGATTCGTGTATCATCTTCATTTCCATCTATTCCTGTTCAATATAGACAATTGATTCTTCATTCTGGTTTGATCTTTGATCTTTGATCTTTCTCCATTTCATATTCATTCTGTGTAGGAACAACTCTAGCTGCATCAGCTCAACCATTCTTTCTTGTTTTGTCTCCTAAAGTAGCTGAGTATTGGTTTCATGAAGATCAAAGAGCTCTTGCTAATGTTCTGTCATTCATTGGTAATCAATCAATATCTTTATTCTGATCTACCGTAACCTTCTTCTTCCAGCTAATCCACTCGGGGTGGCCCTTGGATCAATTATTCCTACTGTTATGATTGACGCTACTCAAGTTGAGAAAGACTCTACACATTTTCTCAAACTGGTAATAAACTTCTGCAACAATACGGCCAAATCGAGTTTTGTACATAAGTTCCATTTCGGGGCACATGTACGAAACTCGACTGGGCTATAATACATTATAAATTAATCTTTGATCTTTTATTTAGAGTTGTGTTTTGGCTACTGTACCTCTGATCGCATTCATCATGTGTTTATTGATTAGTAAGTGTTTGATCACCATTATTCATTGATTAAGTTTATTTATTTATTTATTCATTCATCTCGTCAAATATAATGAAAAGTGTTGAGATGTAAAAGGCAGAAAAGGATAGATGGATTTTCATCGCATAAAGCGATTTCGGTTTTGGCATGGTGGCAGTTTTCAATGTATTTTTAGAATCAAGTCTCCCACCATCTGCCCCATCCGCATCTTCAAGTGCTGATCATTCATCTCCTAACTTCATCAGTGGTCTTCATACTCTTATAAGGTAATCAATCAATAATTCTTTTAATCTACAGTAATCTCTTATGTACAGTAACCATGATTTCATCATCATTATGATCGTATTCGCTTCTTCATTTGCTCAATTATGGTCTGTATTCGTTGCGAGTGACAAATTGTTGACAGAACTTGGATATCAGGTATGATCAATACTTTAGAGAATATATTAATCAATATTCTTATTAGGAATCGATATCAGCTTATATGATATGTGTGACGTGTGTGGTCGGTGTCATTGCTTCTCTCTTGGCTGGTTCCTATGTGGATAAGACGAAACGATTCAAAGAGGTATACGGTAGGATATGATTATTGATTCATTGGTAAAAGATATTATAGGTTCTTCGTTTCTGTATGATTGGTTTCTTCTTCACAGCGATTGCTTTCATCATTGTGAGTAATCGAATACAATGAATAATTAAATCTATTCGTTGTTTTATTAATCTTAATATATTTAGATGACTCAATGGAAATCTAATCATATTATCTCAGTATTTATTATGTTCATTATTCATGCTCTAATGGGATTATTCTCTATTCCAGTTAGTTCATTTCATTCAATCTATACATGATTAGTCAGCTTCACTATTCAAGGTTTTTCCTATTGGAATCGAGATTGGAATAGAAGCAACTTTTCCTATTCAGGAAGCTACAAGTAGTGGAATTCTAGTGATATCTGGGTAAAACCAAAGATCAAAGATCAAAGATCACTACATCGATTATTTTTCAGACAACTATTGCTTTTCATAGTGATCCTTATCATGAAAATTGCGAGAAGAATGTTTGTGCCACAAGGTGTTGATAACTTTATTTGTAAGTGGCTTACCGTATACATGTTTGTCGATCAATAATTTCATATTCAGTAGCCAATTCATTGTGGTGTTTCTTATCTGGAATTGGAGCAGTAGTCTCAGTTCTTCTATTACATCCACCGTATGATCTATATATTGATTAAAATGAAAAATTATTGATTTTTTTCAGATATAAACGGGTAGAATTCGAGAGACAAACTGTAAAAGAATCAATAAATGGAAATGTATCCTAGAATAAGATGATACTGTAACCCCTTAACTAATCCAATAATATCTTTAATTGTTGGCATAGTGCCAATAGATGACTTTATAGATTGCGTTATCATTGATCTCATTCCTTTTATCTTTTCAATTTCTCAAAATCACCGGTGATTTCTTTCACAATAATGACTATTAAGAGGCCGGCTCGGTAAGGCTCGAGCATTATGACCCCCTGCCGGACATTCGCCAAGACCTTCGATCTGGGCCTTAATACTTTCATCATAGACACATACCGGGGGGAGACCGATGAAAGTTATAGTGAAAATGCCCTTGGGCTCAAACCCGGCTCACATATGTTTCATAAATTAAAAAATTGAAAAATTCATAACTTTTCAATCGTGATAGCTAGGACTTCTATTTCTTTTTATTGGTGAATAACATGTCATGCACTGTTGTAAACACTCCTGAACAATAATATCATATCGTTCTGAATATGTTTTTTCGTGATTGATTTTCAGATTCTTCTTCTTCTATCCTCGTTGAAGAGATACTGCAAGAAATGCCATAGTGTATATTGTAGCTCTGACGATTATGTACATGGTGGTCACATTCCCTTGGTAAGCCAGTTTGTCATAAGCCTCGAAAATTACAACTGAATGTGAGATATGTGTATATTGAAAAAATAGAAAATTAAATTTCTTGAAATTCGGAAGAGTGAGAGGTAGCTTTATTATGTCATTTTACTCGTAGTGATGCGCGTAAATAGGAATAATATACAAATAGACTCGGACTACACTTTTAAAAAATTTAGAAAAATAATTATTTTATTTTTATTTTTTCAACTCCCACATTCAGTCGACCGTCAAGGCAAGTTGATTCATAGGGCGGATGGTGGCTGATGTATGTCCGTTTGCGAAAACAACTGCCTCGTGAAGAATCGTCGTTTCGCAGATCTAGAATTTATTTATTAAACTATCAAACTTGAAAATTTATATGTTTCTTTGATATAAATCGGTTGGAAGGTGGCGTACGACAACCAAAGCTGTACCATTGTTATCAGTAGGAGTGCACTGTACTGCACTACCGTAACCGTCAGGAATCACGAACTATTTTTTTTCAGTCGACCCATTATTTTCAACCATGACCCGGGGTTCATGGTTGAGAATGGCTGAGGTCGAAAAATTCATGATGATCCCAGACTAAATACTATGTGGCATTATATCAACAGTGAGCCAACTTTTATTTTTATGGATACCATAACTCGAATTACCGTAATAGTAATGCACGCACCTGAATTTTCCGAGAATCTCACCACATTATTATGGGATACGGTAGCTAGATTACGGTAATTCGAGTTATGGTATCCATAAAAATAAAAGTTGGCTCACTGTTGATATAATGCCACATAGTATTTAGTCTGGGATCATCATGAATTTTTCGACCTCAGCCATTCTCAACCATGAACCCCGGGTCATGGTTGAAAATCATGAGTTGACTGAAAAAAAAATCAGTTCGCGATTCCTGACGTTGACGGTTGTCCAATAGCGTTTACTCCTACTGATTAAAATGGTACAGCTTTGGATGCAATACGCTACCTTCCAACCGATTTATATCAAAGAAACATATAAATTTTCAAGTTTGATAGTTTAATAAATAAATTCTAGATCTGCGAAACGACGATTCTTCACGAGGCAGTTGTTTTCGCAAACGGACATGCATCAGCCACCATCCGCCCTATGGATCAACTTGCCTTGACGGTCGACTGAATGTGGGAGTCGAAAAAATAAAAATAAAATAATTATTTTTCTAAATTTTTTAAAAATGTAGTCCGAGTCTATTTGTATATTATTCCTATTTACGCGCATCACTACGAGTAAAATGACATAATACAGCTACCTCTCACTCTTGCGAATTTCAAGAAATTTAATTTTCGATTTTTGCAATTTACACATATCTCACATTCAGTTGCAATTTTCGAGGCTTATGACAAACTGGCTGACCAAGGGAATGTGACCACCATGTACATAATCGTCAGAGCTACAATATACACTATGGCATTTCTTGCAGTATCTCTTCAACGAGGATAGAAGAAGAAGAATCTGAAAATCAATCACGAAAAAACATATTCAGAACGATATGATATTATTGTTCAGGAGTGTTTACAACAGTGCATGACATGTTATTCACCAATAAAAAGAAATAGAAGTCCTAGCTATCACGATTGAAAAGTTATGAATTTTTCAATTTTTTAATTTATGAAACATATGTGAGCCGGGTTTGAGCCCAAGGGCATTTTCACTATAACTTTCATCGGTCTCCCCCCGGTATGTGTCTATGATGAAAGTATTGAGGCCCAGATCGAAAGTCTTGGCGAATGTCCGGACCATGCTCGAGTCTTACCGAGCCGGTCTCTTAACAATTGTATTTGCTAACAATAAGACTATATCATAGTCACTTTCTGTGAATCTTATAAAGTTGTATATTCATTTATCGTATAATGACAATATTCACATGAAACAATAGAGGCATAAAACGTGAGCATAATTGACAAGAAAGAAGAAACTATCAGAGTCTATCAATCGATAATGAATAAGATACAGTAATCATACTTTCGATACGGGAGTACCGGCATTTGAACTAGTCTCCAGTCTTTTCTGTAGATTCACACTATTCTCATATTCAATGCGACAATATCTGAATTTCATGGATTTGTATAGACTGATCTTTGATCTTACCTAGGATTCATCCATTTGAAAGCGACGAAAACTGAGATAAATGCGATAATGACCCATACATCAAGCATCACTAAAATTAATATTTGAATTGATTGGATATAAAGTGAAGGCATACAGAAATAGTTTGAAGATAATCGAGGAATCGATGATAAAGAATCATAATCTGTATAGATAAATCTAAATGAACGAAGTCCATCCATTAAGAATACGATAATAAACATTATAATGTGTCTGCAATCAATTGAATCGATCAATAATCATTAGAATATCTACAGTACCCAGAAGTTATAATACATCCTCCACTAGATCCTTCCATTGTAGGAAACGTTGTCTCAATGGCCAATTCAATCCCGATTGGATATGCCTGATCATCAATATTACGGTAAGCAGGTAGTTATTGATTATTATGATTATTACCGGAATAGAAACCATTCCAAGAGCAGCACTTAATCCAATGAAGATTGCTGTGTACAGACGAGTAGAGTCACTTGGAACAATTTGACGGAGAAACTAAAAGGACCAAGAGATCAAAGATCAAAGATTGAAATGAAATATTCAAATAACTAAAAAAACCTATTTACGATATAAATAAGACCATCAATAAGAAAGGAAAAAAATAAACATTAATTATTATAAAATTATTCTAAAAGTAATGGCTATGTTTTGTAATCATTCTGTGTATTATCTATGAATACTTACACAATCAGTGACTAATGCGCAGATGGCAAAGATGAGTGCACAATATCTAATTGCTTCTTTCAATCTGAAATATATTCTATCTAGTATCTTTGATCTTTGATCTTTGATCTTTGATCCCTGATCTTTGATCTCACTCACTTCTTTGTCATATCAATATATCTCGCTAGTACAATCGAACTAAATCCACCCATTATAGATGCAGTTGCACTTGCATAAGCAGTAACTGATTCCTGAATGGAATAACATTGAAGATAGGAGGATTACTGTAACTTACTGGATAGCCTAGTTCAGTACACAATTGATCGGTGTAGAGGAATAAACTAAAGAGAAGACCGAAACTTATTCCAAATGGGATCATTTGAATGAGAAATTGCTTGTTTCTGAATAATAAATGAAAGTAATCAATAAATGGGCGGAGCTTACCTGAGACAAATAAGAATTCCTTTGAAGAATGGAGGATGTTCAGTTTCAATAGTACATGAAGCAGAAGGAGGAGTAGGAGGAGATGAACGTTTTGTTGTTAATGAAAGAATAAGAACGAATCCAGCTAAGAAGAGGAAGACTGAATTCTATAATCAATATAATCAATTCAATGATCAATACAGATACAGTAATCTAACCAGAATAAAGAAGTCGTAAGAGTCTTTAGTCACATGAGATTGATTGATCATTATAGTTGGGACTATCGTACCCAGAGCGATTCCGAGAGGATTGGCTGAATACGGTAGGATATATTGATTGGAAATGTGTAGATAGACTACAACATACAGATAAAACTCATAACATGTGCAGTGGCTCGTTCATGAGAAGGAAACCAGAATTGAGCTATTTTAGGAGCAAGAACAAGAAAGAATGATTGAGATGATCCCATTATTACATTTCCTGAATAATCAATCAATAATATGTTCGTTGATCTTTGATCTTATTAAATCTACATATGAAGACCCGCACTCCCCTCCCACTTCTCCCTCCACAATTCATATCACCCACTTTCCCGATTCTCCTATTCACTTATTTATTATTCGTTACAAATGTTGTCACATCTTTATTGGATGTATGATAAATAAATAAATAAATAAAATGATCTACCGTAACCCACCAATATGAAGTATGATCATTCGATATTCCATTGGTGTATCTGGTAGAGATGAAACAAGTCTAATAGCTGTTCCAAGGAAATTGGTAGTCGTTCCGATTCGAGTCTGAGAGGATTACGGTAGTTCTCTAGATGATACTCTATTTCTCCATTTAGTGGATACGGTATCTCAATAGAAGGTACGGTATGACTCACTGATATCTTGATTCCCCATAGATCCGTTGCATACATTCCTAGTATTCCCAGTAGAATTCCCATGATCTACAATGAGTTCAGAACTAATCAATAATCATGAATTAAACCTGGAATATCTGATTAGTCCATATAGCAGCTGAACACTCTCCTGATCTACTTGAATCTTCTATTCCACAATAGAAACGAGCTGTTGATTTAGATAATGAAATATATGTGATCCATTGCTATCAATCAATAAATCAATCGACATCTACAGTATACCATTCACTTACCGTAGCATTCGATAGACAAAGAAGACAAACGGTAATCAGATGCAACCATCGTTCTTTATACACTTTATATATGAAATTTCCCATATTATCATAACTATAATCAATCGATATTTATTTGTAATAAGATTATAGTAGTACCTATCAGATGGAGTAGAGAGATTTGATGTCATGGTTGTCTTCTTCTCCATGGATGGATATTTGGATCCAGGAACTGTAGCTCCACAACAAGCCATCCCAATCAAATGATAATGAATGAATACAAATAATCTAGATACGTTGTTATGTTTACGTGACACTGTATGCTAATCATCATCCCGATGCTTTCTAATGTGTTTGCCTTACAATATGTAGATCAATCATTGTTTATTTAGAGTAGAATGCAATACACATGTATGCAAATGTATTTCGTTATGTATTTTATCGACAATTACAATCTCAATTAATACAAAGAATCATTAAAGATCTAAAACGTCGAAGTAAAGGGTTGTATTATGTTAGAAGAATGGTTAACATGGTACAGAGTGTATAATGGGGATGGGATATCATGATAGAGAATGGAATGGCTGGATAGGGTATAAGGGTAGGGATGCAATCGTGGATGCACAATCAATATAATACGATACAAAGAGATTCACGAAGTACCTACAGATAGAGAATAGAATATAACGACGACCTTGTAGGTTTACTTAAATGGGCATGGGTGAGAGAACAGGACATAAGATACAAATACAGATATACCCATTTAAATCTCAGGGTTTTCTCTGCGGTACTTGGCTATTTCCTCTTCATAACGCTTCTTATCTTCATCGGCACGCTTCTCCCACTTCTATAACAAACAACGTTCAATAAGTATCGAGATAGTATTGGAATAAAACTTACAGTTTTATCTCCAAGTTTGTTCCATTCGACTCCAGCTGCCTTAGCTACATCAGATGCTTTCATTCCTGGCTTCTTTAGACTCTCACGATGCTCCTAGACATTACACAGTTATCGTTATAATCCAATCATTGTAAATATACCTGCATCCAAAGGAAGAAGGCTGTGGTTGGCCTCTTAGGCATGTTAGGATCCTTCTTCTTGATGGTTTTGGATGCTCCCTTGGCCATTTCGAATCTGGAAAAGAAAAATAAATTAAATTATTCAAAAAATATGTAAATACTTTAAAAAAGATGCACATACAAATAAATCGATGCGAATGGGAAAAATTTGAATTATGGAAGTGCAATAGAAAAAACATTTAAAATCTTTCCATTTCACGAGGAAATATGACAGAACAGTTTGAAGATTGAATTAAGTCAATTTTAATACAAATTAGGAGATAAGTAAACGAGTACTTGCAGTTAGCACGAGCAGTAAACAAATGAGGAAAAGCGCGCGGACTCGCAAGGCAAGTGACGCCAAGAGGGGGGATGTTTCATGAAGCACACACAACACCACTGCACACAGCGCACCAAATATTCCTGTCCATCACACCATATATCAACCAAGTGATTTTTTTGTTTCAAAAGAGATGTTCAATCTTATTTCACTTCTTATGACTATCTGCTATATCTTATCATATCTTCTATCACATATTATCCTTCCATTCATTGGTCACTCAGTCTTTAGCATGTATAACTCATAGCTCCGCCTCCTTCTTCACTTGACAACATTAGTTTGTGTTGGCCGACTGACTTCCCTTCCTCTCTTCTGAAGTGCTTACTTAATGTTTACGCTGATCTTCGTACGATCTGATTATTATTTCTAGATTGATCATAATCAATCTGATTGGGGGGAATGAATGGAGACGTGATTCGTCGTGCCAATCCAGCTGATGATTATGAACTACTTCAAAGAGTTGGATCAGGCACATATGGAGAAGTCTACAAGGCTAAGCACATTCGGTATCATCCTTATTCTTTTTTATCTTATTCATTGTCTCTCTCACATCCATCATATAACTGTGCCAGCTGTCGTAATTTTTTTGTCATTAATGAAGTGGCAGATTTAAGTGCGTTAAACATCTTGCATAAGTGCTTGATCCACCATACCTGACAGAGATTACTTGTATTTATCATTTACGTAAGGTTTTTGCATTGTGATATTTGTGATTTGACATAGTGAAAACTTATTGTAACCAACCTAATAAGTGAGATATGATAGAAGAAGACAACAATAATAGTTGACTGTTTCCCCTTCTCTTTCTTCTCTCTTTCTCTTCCGTTTACTACCAACTCAATGTTTTATGGTAGAGAGGAAATAGAAGTACTCTATTACTGAGTTGGTTGAGGTAGGTATGTATATGTCTGAGAATAAGAAATATCTGAAGACAAATAGATCATATTTCATTTTAGCATGTATTATGTATACTAGTATATGAGGTTTTGGTAGTTGTTGTATCATATATGAATATGATATTCAATGTAACATATGTCTATATCTCATGATCCTATTGTCTTTCTCTTCATTTTCCCTCTGTCAAAGTATGGATTAGCTTTTGTTGTGAGAAGTGTAAGTGAATGAGATAGTTTACTGGAAGGAACTCTTCCTCCCTTCTCTTCTTCCCCTTCCTCTTCCCTTCTCTTCTCTAGTTCACGGACGATCGGTCCTATACAAGAGAGGGGAGTAAACAGTAGTTGAAGTATGGAAGAATTGGGAGAGGAAGTATTGTATCCATGAATGAATCTATTATTATACTTGATACTATTGAGTAGAATATGAAAGATTGATATCAATGTGTTAGAATGACATAAACACTGAACTACTTACTATCATTTCATTATTCTATCATGATACTGTCTATGTCCGTTTACTAATTGATTGTGAGGGATGAATGATATGATACGGTTTGTCTATCTCTGTCTTGTCCTCTCATATCCTTCCTCTTGTAGTTGATGATTCCCATGAGGAAAGAGAAGAGGAAGGGTCGGAGTGAGAATAGAAGAGATAAAGAGGTCTTTCTTCTATCTGAATAGAAGGAAGAGGAAGCATTGAATGACTCAGAATAACTCAATTGGACTAGAAAGAATGAATCGAGTCCATGGTCTAGTAAATAGTAAGTGCTTATGCACGGAACAGAGACTTAATCATATTATGACCATTCTTTATTGATTACTTAGTGGGAGGTCTATGATGTATTCCTTTGATATGATAAGAATGATTGTAGAAGTATGACTAGGATGTCATCTATCTCTTCTTCCTTTGATTCAATTGTGTGTATGGAGTGGAGAGGTGTGAGTGAGAGAGTGAAGGGAGTGAAGGAAGTAGTCACTCACCTTCTATAGTATCAAAGGAAGAATGGAATGACACGCAATGGATAATCATTCACTCTCAGTCATTCATAACCTCATATATAGTCTCATATTGATATAAACATAATCATAGCTCTATTTTGATTGTGGATAGCTTTGTAGAAGACTAATTAAGGTGTATCATTCATGTAATATGTCCTCGACGAGGCTATTCATGTTGGATAGTCATTATAGTATCCATAAGATATAGATATAAATGATGAATGAATGGATGGATAGTGTGGAGATGAAATCCCATGAGAGAAGAAGAGATATGAAGGAAATGATGGATATGATACAAATGATGTTATCCTTCCTTCCTTTTATTAGTTGATGAATAGTAATGGAATAAGAAGAATAACTATGGCAGAGTTGATGGGAGTAGATCAAGGCCATTATGGATGTATGAGAGAGGAAGGGAGGGGATGGGGTGTGAGGTAGAGGGAGGGAAGGAGGGGATAGTGTGAATACTACACTAATACACTAATCCAATCATTATTATCTATATGGAGATAAACGAATGATCAAGTTGGTCTTCAATGGAAAGAGCGGTGTACTGTAGAATGACTGATTAGTGATTGTTCTTTATAGATCAGGCGATCTTGCAGCAGTGAAGGTAGTCAAATTGGAAGCAGGAGATAACTTCGCTGTAATTCAACAGGTACCGTATACATTTGTTTATTGATTAAATTATGTTTTGTGATATATGGACATTACAAATCGTAGGAAATCTTTGATTTTTCTATATATATATATATACTGAATTGTTATGCTTTCGTGAGAGTTGTAACGATATATGTAGATATATTGAATACATAATTTATTGGACTATTTGGAGTGAGGGGTAGAATAAGCAAACAAAAGAATAAGACAGAAGATGATCTTTGATCTTTATAGGAGATTCTAGTCCTTCGCGATTGTGTTCATGCTAATATCATAGCATATCATGGAAGTTATCTTCGTCGTGATCGATTATGGATTGTAATGGAATATTGTGGAGGAGGAAGTCTACAGGATATATATCATAGTTAGTATATTTATATTGATTGATTCAATATAAACATTTCAATATTGATTGATCCTTCTATTCCATTAACCATTGTTTCAATCGTTTCTTTATACAATAGTAGGTCTTTCTTCTCTTTCTTATTCTCTTCCATCCGTTTCTTATTCGATGAAAGTTGGAAACAAAGTATCGTGAGATAGAATAGAATAGAATAGAATGGAGATAAAGAGGAAGTGAATGAAGGAGTGAGGGAGTAGTTTTCATCCCTCAATTTCCTCTCTCGATCGAATACTTATTTGTCCCCTTCTGAATGAAAGATGGAAAAGGGGAAGAGGACATACAAAGTATATTGTAGTCAATCAGTATATCGTTATCTCTAATCAAATATAACTATATGTATCATCCATAATATGTTCCATCTCTGACTACTAACTTTGTTGATATGATTGAATCTAAGTGTATAGAAGAGATATAGAGTGAATGAAGTTGTTGTGTCATATTGACAATATGTGATAGAGTGATTAATGAGTCTATATTCATTCATTTACTTGATCTATCTCTTGTCTCCCTCTCCCTCTCTCTCTCCCTCCATCCCTCTCTCTCTATTGTTCGTACTATGATTTCATCTGACTTCATCTTCTCTTCATCCTTTTTGTCATGTCCATCTATCCTCTTCCTCTTCTCATATGAAGAAAGATGAGTAATAGTATATGAAAGAAGAATGAAGATTTGTCATCCATCTATCCATCTATATGGAGGAGATGATGATAGAAACTATGTATTGAGAGATAGGAATATATAGAGTTGATTAGATAGTTGGCATGATTGAAGATGATTATATTATAATTGAACTTTAGGATAGATTAACATGGTATAAGTGAAATAAGCTTTTAACCATTCATTCGTTTAGTTGAAGAAGAATCAGTCATTCTTCTTCTTCTTCTTCTATTCTTTATTGGTCACTATTCATTTTTGTTCTCAAGGGATTTGTATCTCTTTCTTTCTCTCTCTACGATAGAGAGTAGATGATATGAATGAATATAAGAAGGAATGAAGATATAGATGGACTCTTCTTATTCAGTTGTAATTGTGTAGATGAAGAGATTAGACGGGATAAATAAGATGATTGATTAATGAATAAAGGAATGAATGAATTATAAAGTATTATATTGTTTGTTGTTAGATTCATCATGAGTATAGATGAATGAATGATGCAAAATAACAAAAAAAAATACTAGCAAAAACATAATAATAAACTAAAAAGTGTATTGATTGATTGGTTTCAGTGACTGGAGCCCTCTCTGAACTACAGATTGCATTTGTATGTAGAGAAACATTGAAAGGATTGGATTATCTTCATTCGAGAGGAAAGGTACGGTAGTTTGATTGTGCCAAGTTTGTTATCGATCAATAAATTATACAGTCATCTTTAGGTACATCGTGATATCAAAGGAGCCAATATTTTGTTAACGAATTCGGGAGATATCAAATTGGGTATGTTATTGATTATTGATTGATTCATTGGATAATGCTTACATTTGATTCGGGGTTCCGTTAGTATTGTGTTACGTTTTCCTCTTTTCCGTTAGTATATGTTCTATTGAATAATCTTTGATCTCTATCTATTCATCCTTTTCTATTCTAATTCGGTAATGACCTTAGTAATGCATAGAATCATGTGTCCATTCCTTTCACTTCATCTTTCCTTTCTTCTTTATTCTTCTTCTTCTTCCTCTTCTTCTCCTCTGATGATTCCTTTGTCTTCCCATCACATCCCATATCTATCTATTCATTTCCATGAATAGCTTCACCCTTCCCTTTCCCTCACTCTATCATCACCCATCCTCTATCTATCCCATATATCCCTCTTTCTTCTCCATCTTTTCTATACTCAATAGAAACCTAGAAGGAACGAATAAAGAGTATTCTTTATACTATAAAGCAAATAAGAATAAGTGATGATACGGAGATATAATATAGAATGAATGAATATGCTTATTGCAGCTGATTTTGGAGTAGCAGCCCAAATAACTCAGACAATAGGAAAGAGACGAAGTTTTATTGGAACTCCTTATTGGTTTGTTATTTCTACTATCACTTATTTTCATATTTCATAAAAGATATGATCAATAATTTCTGGTATAAGGTTGATGCATTAGTTACCTCATAGATGGATACGAATTTCTTTTTGTTGCTTTTCCATCGGGGCCTTGCGCATAAAAATGTGCCAGAAAAGTCAGAGTTCAATAGATCTGTCTTTTATCTTATTCTTGAACGTAATGTGATAAGTATTTGTTGACAATGAGTATTTCTATCTATATTGATTGAATGAATGAATGGATATCAGGATGGCACCTGAAGTAGCATCAGTGGAACGAAGAGGAGGATATGGATTAACATGTGATGTATGGGCAGTTGGAATAACTGCTATCGAATTGGCTGAATGTCAACCACCTCTATTTGATATGCATCCTATGCAGGTATACGGTAGATGATCAGAGATCAAAGATCATCGATCAATCAATTGTAGGTACTGTATCTAATGACGAAATCTTCCTATAAGTCACCTACGCTAAAAATGAAACACAAATGGTAAGTGATGAATGAAATTAGATGATCTCATTTGCTCCGCTATTTTAGGGGGGCCAATAATTTGGTAGTTGGCCCTAAATTTGTTCGAAGTGGGGCTGTTATTTTAGTTCTAAATTTTAGCCAAACTTTGGCTAAAATTTTAGCTAAAGTTTGGCCAATAATTTGGTAGTTGGCCCTAAATTTGTTCGAAGTGGGGCTGTTATTTTAGTTCTAAATTTTAGCCAAACTTTGGCTAAAATTTTAGCTAAAGTTTAGCCAAAGTTTGGCTAAAATTTTGGAGCTAAAATAACAGCCCCACTTTTAACCAAATTATAGGCTCAGCTTTTTGTAAGTCGAGTAGTTTCACCGAAAGCCATATAATGGCTTTAGTGTGAGCAGGCAATGTTGCTTGCAATTTTCGCGTTACGCCATGCCGCCGTTAACGCAATCCCAGTTTTTTTTAAAACTAAACACTGTTGTTTTCATTACATTTTTCGTATTTTGTTATTGTGTTGTTCCGTTATTCATTAGATTCAGGGGCAGTACGACACGTTTGCGTGCAAACGGTTTGCCAACGTTCAAGGATACGGCCTCTGGTCTCTCTGTCTCTCTCACTTTGTATCTCTTTATGTCTCTCACTGTCAGGATCTCAACTCTTTCATACAGTTTGTGGGGGATTTAAAAAAATAATTTTGTTTTCGATCGAATTAGGTATCAATCGACAGTCCTCAATGTCCCAACATGTTATAACATGAAATCAGGGTCCCAACCCTTTCGTGGTGGGAGGAACACTATCACGGCGGTTCACTGGAGGGAAATCCCTACATTTAACTTTGTCTTGAAGCCTCCCGCACTACGAAAAATCGGCAAAGTTGTTTTGCACCGGGTGGGATTCGAACCCACGAGGTTCGGATCGCCAGACAAAAGTTCTAACCACTAAGCCATCTCGGCATGCTACATAACTCGTAGAACTCGATGATGAACGCATGTGGGGGGAGGGACCGCAGCGCGTCGTTGAGCGCGTCGCGTCGCTCCCTCCCCTTACGCTAACTATTACCGTATATAATAATGAACTTTCGTGGTAAGACATTTGTTGAACAATTTATCCTGATTTTTAAAAACTGCGAGTCGCTCTTAACTACTGTCCTTGAACCGCCGTGACTATATGGGGAGAATTCAAAAAAATAATTTTGTTTTCTATCGAATTAGATTTCAATCGACCGCACTCGATGTAATTACACGTTATAAGATGAAATTAATTAGTTTTCTAAATCATTTTTATTATTCTCGCAAAAACCTGTATCTCCCGCCATGAAAGAGTTGGGACTCTGATTTCATGTAATAGCATCTTAGTACATTGGTTAATGTCGATTAATACTTAATTCGAGCGGTAAATTTCGCATTTTGAAAATAGAAATATATATTTATTAAAAGTTAGTTTACGATCAAATCCTGGATTGAAGCCGGTGTTTAGTGGACTTAGAAATCTCGTGTTTTTCGTAGTGTGATTGTTTAAATTTTTTGCTGAATTTACGAGGGTTGTTGTTATCTTTTGAATAGTGATTGTTTAAGCTTTTGCATCATATAGTTTGTTCATGACGAAGTGGCTCTAGTGCGTTCGTTCTATATTCGCTTGCTTTCTTAGCTTTTTCGACCTTTTTGCGAGTGAACTGGAATTATATCATATCTATATGCATAGAACAACACTCTTTTCTTCGTTCGCCTTTGCTTCTTCTACATTCTTTGCCCTCTAGCACACTCTGGCCGTTTAGAACTTCTCTGTCTCCTCAATTATCGCGTGGAAAAGACACTTCCTCTTTGCTGAAAACTATTTATTCGGAGTTTTCTCGTAGTATGCTGTTTAACATTGTTTGAAGTTGTATCACTTTCAGCTCTAGTTGTGGTAGAAACCTGCCGCTCCGTTCTCAAGCCCCCATCTCATCTTCGGATGCCTCATTCCCACGCCTGACAAAAGTACTATGCCCCACTCGAAAGTATAAAGAGCTTATGCTAAAGTATGCCCATAAGATTAAGAATGATCCATTGTATTGTGATATCTATATAAGAGCCTCTATCGCTGATCCTTCCCAAAGAAAGCCCACCCCTCCAGTTGCTCGTCGTCCTCGACCCCATCATCGTGCTCCAAATACAAATCGATCCAATTCCATTGTCTCTCGTCAATCTTATAATCGTCCTCGTTTACCTCGTAATAATCGTTTCCCTCCTACACATGCTCATTCACATCCTTATTCACAAATGCTCCCTCTGTCACAATCATACTATAATTCGAATATGCCTCTTCCATCTGCACCCTTGTACCCTCAACGTAGTCCATTCATGTCACATTCAGCCCTGTACGGTGCCCCTCCCAATCTCGGTATACCATTCCAACCATACATGTCAAACTATTAAGTCTTCTCCGGCCAACTAGAAATGGTAGATCAGTCGTATTAAAAGGGTACTCATCTAATTGTCGCTCTGTGAAGAACAAATTGCCTTACTTGTCCAATTTGCTCGTTAAGAATTATTCAATCATTTTCCTTTATGAAACCTGGCTTGGGCCTATATTCCCAAATTCCTTGCTTCTAAATGGTCAAGACCAATACTATAATACATTCCGTAGAGATCGTAATCAACATGGTGGTGGTGTCGCCATTTTAATCCATTCCTCAATAAACGCCATTCAAGTTTCACAACAAGCTATTAAAGGCTCTCACGAACTTATTGCTCTAGATCTCGATATAAACGGTGACCTTATTAGAGTTGTCTGCGTTTACCGCAACCCCAAATCAAATTCTCGCCAAACTGAATCACTTGTAAAAACTATCACTGATCTCGCGTCATGCCCTCAATCCACTATTGTCACTGGCGATTTTAACCTTCCTGATATTGATTGGTCGAACCACCAATTGGCTCACTGCTCTAATGCAGCTTCCCAATTATTCATTGATTTTTGTACTACTACAAAATTTGTTCAATTAGTTCGTGAAAAAACTCACAAACAAGGTAACATCCTTGACTTATTGCTGAGCAACCAACCTGGACTTATCGAAAATTTAAAAGTTGGACCTCCATTTTGCACTTCAGATCATTTTTCAATTGATTTTACTATTTCCGTCAATCATGCAGTGCCGACCTCGGTACTAAGACGCAATTTTAAAGCTGCGAACTATGATATCATTAATATGCAACTAGCAAATGTAGATTGGACTGGAATCTTTTCCACTATGAACTCAGTTGATGATATGTATGACCTGTTTATTAAAATCCTACAAAAATCTATTGACACACACGTTCCATGGAGTAAGATTAATGTTAATCATGGTATTTTACCCCCACATATAGAACACCTACTACAAATCCGTTTCGTTGCTTGGCAAAAATCAATATCAAATAGCACCCCGTGTAACCGTAGCAAATTTGAAACCCTGAACAAGAAATTCCGGAAAGAGCTAATTCGCTACCAAGTTGCCATAGAAAAAAGAATTATTGAAAGCGAAGACAAAAATAAGTTCTTCAAATATATGAAAAGATGTTCAAATACTCAAAAAGGAGTGGAGGGCCTAACTGATCAAAATGGAATAGCCATACTTACAGATCTTGGCAAGGCAAATCTCCTTGCTAATACATTTTCTGATGTGTTCACTATTGATAACGGAATCATTCCATCTCCACCCCAAATTATAAACCATGGCAATTATGAAGAACCTACCTTCCGTAGGCACGAAATATGTGCACTTATTGAAAAATGGAAGAAGTCTTCCTGTAAAACCCCGGAAAATATTGATCTTTCATTTATAAAGAGAGTGGCTGTTCCCATTGCCGAGCCTTTAGAGATTATATTCAAAAGTTCATTTGATTCAGGGACAGTCCCTTCAAAATGGAAACACTCAATAGTTACTCCTGTTAAGAAATCCCCACCCTACTCCAACCCTTCCAATTATAGGCCGATTTCGATTACATCATTTTTCTGTCGTATATTCGAACGCATCTTAAGTAGGCCCATAATATCTCACTGTGAATCACTCGAGATATTCCCTGATGAACAATACGGATTCAGAAAGAATCGTTCACGAGAACTACAGATTCTGGAAGTTCTAGAGCATTGGACTGCCGCACTTAGCAGTGGAAAAACAGTTGATGTTATCTATTTTGACTTCGCAAAAGCCTTTGATAGTGTATCCCATCCAAAACTAATTTGTAAACTCAGTACAACTGGCATTTCAATGAAAACCATTAACTGGATCTCTGATTATCTTTCCAATAGATCATTTCAAGTTCGAGTTAAAGATAAACTGTCCGATTCTCACCTAGTCAGTAGTGGCGTACCGCAGGGCTCTGTACTTGGACCCTTACTATTTTTAATTTTCACTTCTGAAATACCGGCACTAGTACAAAATAACGATGTTGTTGCCAGATTATGCTATTTCAATAAAAGCAAAGTCTGCTTGCCACATACTAATGCGAGCACTGCGGACTAAAAAGCCTGCAGTTCTCCTCAAAGCATTCTCGATCTACATTCGCCCCATCCTTGAAAGTGCTTCAACAGTCTTTAATCCCTATCAGAAAAAGGATATTAAAATCCTCGAAAAAGTTCAGAATTACTTTACCAGAAGAGTATTCGCACGTTGCTATGGTTATACATGGGAGAATATGCCTGGAGCACCTGAGCGTAATACAAAACTTAAACTGGAAACGCTAGAAAAACGTAGACTAAATATAGACGTTAGAACTTCCCTCAAACTTCTCAGAGGCAAGTTCAAAATTTCGAACAAGAAATCCCATTATTTCAATACCTATATAACCAGAAATGGGATAAATTTCAATAATCACGGGTCACGGTTCCAATATAGGCACTACAGTTTCTTCGCTAGGGCGGCACGTTTACTATCACTACCCGAAAATAGGATCGACTTCTCGATCCCAGACTGATCTATCTTTCCCTTGTAACGATTTATTTAACTCTTGCATCATTATCATTTACTGTCGTCCCCACTTGATTCAATGTTTGATCTCACGCATCATTCCATAATATTGTTTTACTTTCTTTTTCACCTCTCTGTTTATCGTTAAAGATAAATAAATTATTATTATTATTATTCCGAGGTGTCTGCGCAGAGTCGCGAGGTCAGTTGCTGTTTGATGTATCTCTCATATTATTATTGATTGCTTATCTATCATTGTTAATCGATTAACTGTGTTCATTGTCCCTTGTTCAGATGTGCGTCGTCTGCTACCACTTTGTCGTCCATCACGGCAACATCCGACATCAGATGCCATTCCCCTTATTGCTGATATCGTCTCAAAGTCAGGGATCACTTTCATTTTTTGTAACTTTTTATCCAGGAAAGCACTAAAGCTGATCTTTTGAGTCAATGTAGGCAACTCATCAAGGAATACAAGCATGGCGTGTTGGTATAATTAATCAGTTCGCTGTTGCATAGTGATGCAGCAATCGAAATAGACCTTTTTAGCACGTAATTCCTTTAGTGAAAAGTCGATTTTTTTCTCTCTGTGTGTATCCTTTGCTTCATGTACGCGGAAAATCGTTTTCCTGGATTTCCTATTTTTAGTGAAAACATTCTCTGGGAAAACTGTTTTCCCGGAAAATAAAACTCCGTTGATCCGGCCTCTGCCCTCTGAATGGTTGAGCCCCACACATTTTCGAGCACCCACATTGTGGGTACGGGTCAGTTTATAAATTGGCGCGCTTATAAAAAACGGGTCACTTTATCACATATTTTGCCAAAATAAGCGAAAATTAACCAATTTTACGGGCCTGTTTATAATCGGGTCCGTTATCACAATTACGAGTCACGTTATAGTTCTGCATATTTGAGTTGAACAAAAGTGTATGTTGAGCCCTCTCTGTAATTCCTAGGAAACAAAAAAACGACGACCGTCATACATTTTCGGTGCCCTCGCCTTTTATTTTTACATAGTGGATCGATTCTCGAAATAGGGTTTGTCGATTAACAAAATTCGTTCTTTTCGCTTAAAAATCTTCATTTTAGCTTTCCTTTTTTATCAAGTGGCCTAAAATGGGCCATATATGTGGGGTCAATCCTCGCACTGCGAGGGTATGGCAATGTATGTACAGTAGCAGCCAAAAGTATTCGTACCCATAATTAGCAATGTCATAACTTTTGACTCAGATGAGCACTCAGACTCATGTTTTGGCAGGATAATATAGTACTAGAGTGCATCATATCCTAATCTCGTTGTTAAGATTCGTCGTCGTGTTATTGTGTAGCGATCCTGGAACCTCTCTGTACTTACTCATCAGTGATTATTTCCTCAGCGGAATTTTTCTGAGACTTGTCGTTAACAGTGTATGAACAACATTTACTGAGGAGTAGAATCCGCTATGCGATCCATTCGAGCTAATTCATTCCTCCGCGAAAATCGAAATTTCCGACACCCCTGAATTTGGGAAAAAATGTCATAACTTTGTGTTCAGTGTTGCTGTAGGCTCAAAACTTGGTAGAGATAATTGTCCATGAGTGATGCAAAACCAGGCAGTGTATGAGCTTGATCGGTTGAATTTTGAGAAATTTCGAAAATTAATTTTTATCATTTTTCGAGGTACATTAAGTACCTGCCTAGGTTAATTTATATTCTGTTTAGCATGCAGTTGTCTTCTATATATAGTAGACGACAGTTTACTATTGTTTCATGAAATATCGAGTTCTTCGAGAGAAGTTATAGTTGGAGAAAAGAGGTAGAAATCAGTTAGAATTTTTTTCACGATATTTTCGAAATTCTTAGATTTTGTCCGATTAAGTTCAGACATTGCCACAACAATTATCATGAAGAGGAAAGAAGATTCATATAATAGAATGGCTATCGATGCTCTTTTCGTCCCTGAAAAAAATCAATTTAATTTATAGAAAATCGTGCCCTAACTATTTTCTACCTCTTTTCTCCAACTATAACTTCTCTCGAAGAACTCGATATTTCATGAAACAATAGTAAACTGTCGTCTACTATATATAGAAGACATATGGATGTTAAACTGAATGGAAATTAACCTAGGCAGGTACTTCCTGTACCTCGAAAAATGAGAAAAATAATTTTCGAAATTTCTCAAAATTCAACCGATCAAGCTCATACACGGCCTGGTTTTGCATCACTCATGGACAATTATCACTACCAATTTTTAAGCCTACAGCAACACTAAACACAGAGTTACGATATTTTTTCCCAATTTTAGGGGTGTCGGAAATTTCGATTTTCTCACAGCGATGAATTAGCTCAAATGGCTAGCATAGCGGAGTCTACTCCTCAGTAAATATTGTTCACACACTGCTAACAACAAGTCGCAGAAAAATCCCGCTGAGGAAATAATCACTGCTGAGTAAGTACAAAGAGGCTCCAGGATCGCTACACAATAATACGACGACGAATCACAACAAGAGGATTAGGATATGATGCACTGTAGTACTATAGTATCCTTCCAAAACATGAGCCCGATTGCTCATCTGAGTCAAAAGTTATGACATTTGCAAATTTGGTACGAATACTTTTGGCTGCTACTGTATAGGGGTGGGATTTTTTTTTGGATCTATAGCGGAACACTTTAGGAATGGAGTAATTGAACAAGTCTCCCTTTAAATCTATTAAAAATATTTCACTAAATAACTAACTGCATATACGTGTTTAAAAAGTGTATTCATCACTATGCGACTGTGAACTAATTTAATTATACCAACATATTATGTTTGTATTCCTTGATGTGTTGCCTACATTGATTCAAAAGATCAGCTTTATTCCTTTCCTGGATCAAAAGTTACAAAAAAAAGGAAAAATCGTATCATTACTTTTTGCTGTACATTGTACATTATGCTGTACGTTTAACTGTATATTGTAAACGAATCATTTTGCACCTAGAGCCACCGTTGGTCTCATATCACGCCTGTCACGAGAAAATCGAGCTAAATTTATGATTCATGGGAATGGAGCGAAAATGGTTTTTGGACATCTCGAGGCATGCCCTACCAGCCCTCAAAGTCTCATTGTGCAATTTTTTTCATTTAGTTTCGGTAAGGTGAAGTCCCAACTTTAAGCACAAATTCTTCTGGTGCGTTTTAGCGAAAACGTGTCACGAGAGGGACCCCCACTCTTTTTTTCGAGCTCTATCTATCTAAACAAACCAGAGGTCATGAAAATTCCTCTGACCAGAGTTACACTACGGAGCAAATAACTCAAAAATTAGGAAAATGAGGTGTTCTTCTTCCAGTATGTTATTACGTTTTCATGCGCTTTCAATTGAGAGGTTTGCGAAAAAAATACGTTTATGTGTCGTATGGTTCGAAAGAAAAAGAGGGAAGAGAAAGGGAGAAAATGATAATATCATTTCGATATATAATATCATATCACGATAATATCATTCCCTCATTAGACAGCGCATGAAAAACTTAATAACATACTGGAAGAAGAGCACCTCCTTTTCCTATTCTTTTGAGTTTTGTGCTCCGTAGTGTAGCTCTGTTCAGAGGCATTTTCATAACTTATGGTTTGTTTAGATCGATAGAGCTCGAAAAAAGAGCGGGTCACTCTTGTGGCACTTTTCCGCTAAAACTCACCAGAAGCGAGAAATTCGAGCTCAAAGTTGGGACTTCGCATTACCGAACCGGTGTATTGAGCCCCAAAATGAAAATTGAACAATGAGACTTTGGGTTCTGGTAGGGCATGCCTAGAGATGTTCAAAATGGTCCTCACTCATTTCACCATTTTTGCTTCATTCCCATTCTCAGCTCGATTTCTCGTGACAGGCGTGATATATTGTCTTGTCAATGATACATTAATCTATTCATTGTTTATTGTTTGTTTCATTTTTTCTTGTCATGTTGTATTCGTAAATATTTTTTGTTGTGAGAATAAAGAATTGACGTATAAATCTTTTAAATGTGCAGTAGACATGAATGGAACTGGAATAAAAGTAAGCAAATTAAGGGCCAAGCACCAAATTAATAACTAAACTTTAGAGTAAATTAAGGGCCAAGCACCAAATTATTAACTAAACTTTAGAGTAAATTAAGGGCCAAGCACCAAATTATTAACTAAACTTTAGAGTAAATTAAGGGCCAAGCACCAAATTATTAACTAAACTTTTGAGTAAATTAAGGGCCAACCGCCAAATAATTAGCTCAACTTTAGAGTAAATTAAGGGCCAACCACCAAATAATTAGCTCAACTTTAGAGTAAATTAAGGGCCAACCACCAAATTATTGGCCCAACTTTCGACTAAATTAACAGCCCACCATCAAATTATCGACTAAACTTTAGAGTAAATTAAGGGCCAACCACCAAATTATTGGCCCCACTTCAAAACAAATTTAGGGCCAACCACCAAATTATTGGCTCAACTAAAAAAGTGGGGCTTGTCTGGTAGCCAAAGTTGAGGCTAAACTTCGACCAAATTATTGGCTCAACTTTCGACCAAATTATTGGCCCCACTAAAATAGCGGAGTGATGTAATATAAGTATTTATATATTGTTTATATCAGGTCAGCTCTATTTCATGATTTTATTCGTCAATGTTTAACAAAGAATCCAAAGAAGAGACCAACTCCTGACAAGTTATTAACGGTATTTTATTATATTATTTATCTATCATTGAAATATTAACTTGATTTATTAGATGAAAAGGATAGAATGTATTGCTTCATATTGATTCATTTCAGTCTCATCATTTTGTATTGGGTGCATTGAGTTCAAGAATGACTAGAGATTTACTTGATAAGGTAATAATATTATTCCCTTTTACTATTATATTACTGCTTTGAATAATATCATGAATTTATTGTTTTCATATTTATTATTGATATGATTTTTTATGATATTTCTGAATGATTATTATGATTATCAGGTGAACGGATCATCATCGTCGTCATCTTTATCATCTGGAAGACCAAAGATCAAAGAATTAGAAGGAGGAGTTCATGATATATTAGATTTTGATGATGATGATGACGATGAAGAGGATAGAGAGGTACATTTTTTAAAATTATATATAAAAAGTGTTGAATCGTTTTGTGATAGTTATTTAATGGATTGCTATATTTGTGCAGTATGATGTAACATAGCATATTATAATGATTATATATATATAAATGGTATAATCAGAGTCGTCGTCGAGATCCATCAGCATCATTTCGTATAGCTGATAGATTAGAAGGATTGAGAATAGGAGGAAGAGATAATGATCATTCACCTATATCACCTAATCATAATACACCATCTTCATCTTCATCTTCTATATCTTCTAGAGGAATTTACTCTGAGAGGTAATACTGTAGCCCTGATTGATCTTTGATCTCTATCATCTCTATTATAGATCAATACCAGCTCGTGATCTACCTCCTCTTCCTGATGTTGTAGGAGGTGATTCACTTCTTCATTCAGATGAGAATGGAGTTATTCATGATGATAAGGATGCTACACTTAAAGGTATCCTTATTGATTGATTCATTCACTACGGTATCACATTGACTGATTTTATTGACTGTATCTTGAACAACTAAATAGGTGCTGGTAAATTATACCCCAGGTTTTTTTGAAATTCTGGGAAAACCTCATAGATTTGGACTTAAAGGACATTCTCAGCTATCATATGAACCAATTCGGTTACAAAAATATTCAATCTGGATTAAACCGGGCTGCTTTTTGACTCGGCAGGTTTTGAGGGTACCTAGTTACTGACAATAGTCTATCGAGCAATCGAGAAATCTTATGGCTACACATGTGAGATAACACCAATAAACCATCTGATAAAGTTATCTAGAATGAAACATAACATATTTAATGATTTGTATTGAAGGTGCTCCATGTCCTCCTCCCCGTACTCTTCGAGCAAATGAGAAAGCTAAAAGAGGAAGAGGAAAGAGTTGTGAAAGAGATAATGATCATTCCATTATTGATCAGGTACATATTATTGATTGATATCTTTTGATTGATATATGAATTAATATTGTATTCTATTCAGGTATCGATTCGTTCAGCTCCACTTCAAACTGCTCGACCTACTTCATTCTTTGGTCTTCCAACAACTCCCAAGGTATGTTCTCTTAGATATTATAAACAATAATGGATATAAAGTAATCGTTAATAATAGGTACCAATGGGTGCATGTTTCTTCCAAGTAGTACATGATTGTACATTACGAATCAATTGTTGTTCTACATGGATGCATCCTTCGGGTAATTCACAGGTAATTCATACTCCACAATCTATCTTGTTCATTTGCAAATAATAGTTTTTATTCTATACTTTTTTGAGTAATTGAAATATAAATTCAAATCATTCCTATGTTTGTCTCTTCAGTGGATGTTGCTCGGTTGTGAAGAAGGAATCTATGGTATTGATCTAAATGCACTTCATGATGCTGATCTCAAGAGGGTACGGTATATGGATTGATCTTTGATCTTTGATCTCTTAATCATGATTCTCCCTTCAGTTACATCATCGTCGTTGCTCATGGATGTATGTACATAAGAATGTCATGATGACCGCACAAGGAAATACGAGTTATCTGTATAGACATGAATTGGTTAGTATGATCTATTATCATTCATATCAAATTTCTTTTATTACTTGTTCGCGCAGAGAATTTTTGTTTGTCAGATCCGTGTCGTGTATGAAAAATTGTGTTGAAATTGTAGATTATTTGAAACAATTGAAGGAGATAGAGTAGTAATTAATGTTCCTTTATAGATTGGTCTCACACAGAAGAATCTAACTTTGAAGATGAGTAAACAGATCAGTAAGGTTAGTATCGTATCATTCTACTTATTGATTGATAATCTGTTTAATTTATAATTTTAGATTCCTGATTCCTTCGTACCTAAGAAGTTGGCGATTACTCAACGATTTCATGAGACTAAGTTCGTTCTTCAGAGTTTATTGTATTATTATTATTATTATTATTTTATTTCTAGCCTTGTCTTTTTAATGTTAGGTGTAGCAGGTGTATTGCTGTTTCAGATATATACTAAATGATAATGGTACCACATAAGATAGTATTAGGTATCCTGCTATCTATTTCATATTTCTAATTGTAGAGGTTGTATGCAGTGTACAGTAATGCACGTGAAAGAAGGAGCTAGATCTGGAACAATCTTCTTAGCTTGTCATATTCCTAATTATGTTTATTTGTATCAATGGTAAGAACTATTTATATCTTTGAATATTTATTAACATTCAAAATGGGCTTTAGGTACGATCCTCTGAATAAATTCCTTAATGTTCGAAGTTCTGAGATTTCTCCAGCCATTCGATTCCCATTGAGACCATTCACATTGATCAACGTTCCCGGGTACGGTAATCGGTCATCTGATTATTGATTTATTGAATTATTATTTATTCGATTACAGTAATGATTTTCCAAAGTTATGTATTGGAGTGAGAAGACGAAGAGATGAACGACATTTCTCATTTGATTTTGTTACATTTGGAGATCATTTCACTGTAAGTATTGATTGATTCTATCATACTGTATCATACTATCAATCGATCAATATCTTCTATTCAGCGTGATCCAGAATCAACATTAGAAGTAGTAGATGATGAAGCAACTCTTGATGTTCATTGTATGGTACAATTAGATAGGAAGAGTCTCATGTTCAGTCATCGTAATAAGGTATCGATTTATTGATTGATTCTATAGATTGATTGATTCTATAGATTGATCAATCTTCTTTTGTTAGGTGTATTTCACTGATCTGGAAGGTCTTCAACAAACATTTGCTCCTACAGAATTCAAATTTGGATTTCATATTGAATATCTAATGGGATTGAATGATTCCCTTCTTGCTTTTCATTCTAATGGAACTGAGGTACACTTATTATATTCGATCTAATCAATCAATGAATAATATGATTAAAGGGTCGATCATATCGAACTGGTGAGAAGACACAAGATCTGAATGATACATCCAAGATATATCGAGTCATAGGCAATGATAGGTATGAATTATTGATTGATTTATCGCTTCTCGGACTTTTGGCTAAGATGAAAGTGTAGATCAACGTGATTCATTGATCGATTGATTGTATTATATTATATTTCAGTCTACTGGTACTAACTACACATCCTCTTGCTTCTTGTGAGAAACACGGAATATGTTTCCTTACGGGTCACGAAGCCACTCCTATTTGATTATAGATCATCTCTATCTAAATCTATCTTATTCTTCATTTTTGATCATTATATTGATAATAGCTTTAGTAGAGAATATAACCTTTTCCTATCTTATCTCTCTCAACTCATCACTAAAATATTTATTCACATTATCTTTCCTTGAGTCTCTAATTACCTCTTTCCACTATCATTATCGATTGTAGTCATTAGATACATTAGTTTGTTTTATCCATTCTAATCTCCATCAATCAATCAATCAATAACCTCTATTTCATCTCATATTGATTGATTCATTAGCCATTGTATTCTCATCGGGATATAATCTTCATCTCTTTTGTTTGTATCTTATACTATCTCTGTGACTATTTCCTTTTCTTCTAATGGTGCTACAACTAAAGAGTATACATATATAGATAGTCATTATTTATTCTTTTCGATCTGCCTCATGCCCTCATTCCTCTAGTCATTTTGGGGAGGAATGATTACTGTATCATGATATGATATCGATTACCTGTGCTCTATTCCATTTGAATGCTTTCTATCTCCTTTCACTCTGCTCCCTTCTTGTCTCTTGCTAAGCATGTTATATGTGTAAATAATTTGTGCTCTATGTGAAGAATGAATGAATAGTCAAATGACAATTCCTAAATAGTCATCCCCTTATCTTCCCTGTTAGGTAACTAATCCATATTCTATTGTTGGGTATATTATTGATGTTTATCGATCGCTAGAAGCTTCCACATCTATGTCATTACCGTATCTCTTCAACTATTGATTGACCCCTTGTAAAGGTCTCACAACACATTGTATTACCTATTCCTATAGAAGAATTTAAATTATAGATACGGTAATTGTAATGTTACACTTTCTTTTCTTCTTCCATCTATTATATATCTTCCATTCCCAAATACATTGTACAGCTGCCGTTTAATCACTCTAAACACTTATAAATATTCATTTATTATTTTATCGATCGATATCTTTATTTGAACTACAGTATACTTCTCTTCAATACTACACACTTATCTCTTAGACCTCCTAGAGTGATATCTTTCACTATAAAATCTTCTTTTCTGTTGTCTCCTACTTCTCTCAATTGGCCATTTGATTCGATCAGTTCACGATACGACCACACTCCAAGATGTCTGAAAGTGCATACTGTAGCTATTTATTGATTTAATGTATTGCACTCGCTTGCTCTTCCCGTGATAAGCGAGGACATAAAATCGATCGATATCATCGATTACCGTAGTTGATTTAACCAGAGGAACAATATCACCATCCACTTTATCGATCATTATTACTCCAACCTGAATATTCGATATTACAGTAATACCGTAATCAATAAGTCATACAATAATCGCCCAATGAGCAGCTATTCCTTTTCTATTTGAAGGTTCATGATTACGATCACAATCATATGGTATAAGAATACATTGATTAGTAAGAAGATAATCAATAAGTATAGATGGTGATGGAATTGGATAGATTACGGTAGATATAATCAATAGATGAGATGATAATGACGATAGATCTTCAGCTACAATGATCAATAGATTACAGTAACCTCTACTCATCCAACAAATACCATCAAACATTTCTCCTTGTTTCGTATAACCATTAGCAACAGCTTTGTCAAATATAGATTCTACCGTAATCTCTTCTCCAGTGAGATACTGTAATGCCATTGTCAATGCTACGATACCACATCTGAGCATACTGTATGTATATCGATTGATAATATTCTATACTTACTGTGGACCATTTTGTGATATTGGTTTAATAGGAAGAATATGAATGAAAGATTGAGGTAATGAACCCTCTTCGTTACTCTTCAATCAATACAATAAATAAGATCAAAGATCAATAATTGATTACCGTAATGAACCGATATCTTGCTTGTTCTATTCTA
Organism: Parapristionchus giblindavisi; assembly: GCA_943737045.1. NCBI lineage: Eukaryota > Metazoa > Nematoda > Chromadorea > Rhabditida > Diplogasteridae > Parapristionchus > Parapristionchus giblindavisi. The sequence goes on from CALSFV010000427.1 coordinate 100,519, forward strand.
TTATTGACTAAAGGCGAAAGACTATCCATAAGGACTATAATTGTATTAGTTGTATATTGTTAGAACATTCACACTCTCATGCATTCTATTCGTTATCCTCATGGTCATTTACCGTAATCATAACTATTATCGATTGAAATTAAATATAATTTATCGCATATCACAAGCATATACAGTATACCCATAAATGATTAAAAATGACTATCGATTGAGCCTACTCGATTAGGAATTATGATATATTGAATATGACTAGCAACTATTCTTATAAGAATAGCATGTGCATCAAAGATCAAAGATCAATTATAATGTTGATTACTTCTTGAACATTCTTCCGAATATACTTTTCTTCTTGTCTGGTGACGATTCTGATGGACGTACCTCATGTTTCACGGCCACTGGCTCCTGAGAGGAAAGATATCAATCAATAATGTCATTGATTACGGTATCGGATACAGTATAAATGAAATGATAAAACATACATCAGGAGTATTCTCAGCTTCTCTTACAATATTTTCTATAGTTTCATCATCTAATTCCTCTTCTGATGATGAATCTTTTCTCTTAAAATGAAACCAATCAATAACTTCTTAGAATAATCGATAATCTACAGTACCTTAGCTCCTCCTCTCTTGACATTTTGTTTCATCCAGAAATCAGCCATTTCTGCATTGACTTTCTCCACGTCCATAGATACTTGTTTAGCTACAAAAGAATATATTCAAAATAAGGAATTAAGTATTGCAACATTAACCTAATTTATCAGCTTCATTCATTTCTCTATCAACTTCTTCTCCTTTCAAATCATCATCTCTTCTTTCTTCTATTACTTTCCCTTCTGCTTCTTCTACTCTTTTCTTCGCTTCTTTCATCAATCGATCGATATCCGCTAGTTCCTGAAGTAATCAATATTTATGGGTATGGAAGGGAATAGTAATCGACATTGATCTGAATAATACCGTACCTCTTTCGTAGCATCGCTTACTTCTGACATATGAGAAGAAACAGATGGAGCGACAGATAGACGAACCTTAATCAATCAATAATTGAGAGATTACGGTAGATATGATTATACCTGATCTTTATCATTATCATCATCTTTCTTCTCTTCTTTATGATCCATTAATCTCTTTACTCTTTCTTCCAATAATCGATCAGGATCATTTTTCTCTTCTAATCTATAATCAATGATGATATAATGAAATATTGAAAGTCATTCAATGTACAACTTTCCCTCAACAATCAATTACTAACATATACTAATAGATGAATAAACATCAATGAAAGAGTAAAGATAAAGAATATAAAGAATAACATACATAGCCATACTCGCAGCTTCTTCCATTAACTTCGCTACAGTATCCCCTCTTGGTTCTGGTTGAGATCGAGCATAATATGAACGAGGATTACGAATAAGTTCAACATCACATCCACGAAGTGCAGCTAATCTCTCTTCTAATGAAGAAATTGATGGAATTGGAGCTGAATATCATAGATCAACATATATTCTATTGATCAAATATAACGATATTCCCAATAAAGTAATCAAAGTATACTGACCATCACTATCATCTTTCAGTTTCTTCACTCGTTCTTCTAATTCAGAAAGATCATCTTTCTCTTTTGTATTTGACATTGGAAGAGATTGAGAATATGATGGAGGAGGTACTGTAGGTGGACTCTATAATACGTCAAAGATCAAAGATCAACTTCTCACTCCAAATAAAGATTACTATTCAGAACTAATAAGTGATACTCAAATAATATTCTCATTATCTATACAAATAGAATAAACTGACCACAGTACTTCTCATTCCTTGGAATGGTCTTTCATATACAACGCCTTTTCCTAATTCAGCTCTCATAGATGGAGGAGGTAGATCATTGTATGACCACCATGGACGATTTGATCCCATTGAAGGATATATTGATGATGATGATGAAGGGACTTGAGAATATGAAGGAGGAGGAGGAATTGATTCAGATGAAGTAGATTGGATTGGATTAGATGGATTAGGTCGTTCAAAGAATGATCTTGATTCATTTGATGGCACATTATTCCATACTTGAGGATACAAAGGAGTTGATGTTACCTAAATCAGATAGATCATGTAGTTTATGTATATGGTACTTACAACAACATTAGTTGATTCCTTTGCTTTCTTCTCTTTCTCAAGACGTTCAAAACACGATCGACACACTAAACAATTAATATTTATATTCACAGTCATTATACATCAACCACATTCGAATATTCAATGAATAATTTGATAAAATCAAATTTACAACGGATAGTATATAATAGTATAACAAACCAGATACAGGAGTATTGCATATTCCAGGAACGATTGCCTTCCATCCTACACACTTCTTACAGAATGATAGAGCACATCCTGTACAACCCTCCTGAATATCAATCAATCAATAAATCAATCAATAAGTCAAGCGACCAATCAATCAATAGGTCAATATTTAAGGAAAGGTATTCAAAGAAGCCCTCTCCTCTTTTTTCTTTTCTCCATTTCCTTTCATTTCCATTGATATGACTCATCGACTAATGAACAAACGAAAGAGAAGAGAAAAGTAGAACATAATGGTATGAGTCAAATAAGAATTATAATAGAGAATGAAGATAATAGAGGAGACCAAAATGATTTATAATTAATCAATAATCATAAATTTTCGGTGCCCTTGCCACTGTTTTTATATAGTGGGCAGATTTTCGAAATATGGTGGGTTGATTTAGGAAATCCCTTATTTTTCGCTTAAAAATAAAAAAATTTTAGCTTCGCTTAGTATCAAGTGACCCGATAAAGAGCCATATTATATGGCCCATATATAGTGGATCAATCGTCGCATTACGAGGGTATGAAAATGTATGATTAATAATATATCCACCCTACCTCTCTATTCAGTAGGGAATACTTGGTGAAACAATTACTGCATCCTGCAGCAGCCGGCATACTGTATTGATGGAGAGTATCGATTGATCGACTACGAGGAGGAGGAACAGGAGGGAGTGGTCTGTAATTAATATCAATCAATAAGATGATAAAGGTACGGTAGAAATGAACAGTGAAATCAAAGAAATGAGATAATATAGAAAAGACAGATAGAAGAGACGTAAATGATGATTCAAACCTGTTACATCGTTGATTATTATAATATCTTCTCTCACTATTACATCTACTCCATAATCGTCCATTATCTTCATCTTCATTATCATTTATTCTTCTATTATCACTAATTCTTTCTCTTGATGAACTTCTACTTCTTATCCATGCAGCTACTTTCTCTCCTGTTGTTCTTCTATCTACTACAATACATCTTGTAGGTAGAGCTATTGATTCTGAACTCCAGAATGATCCTTCTGATGGTGGTCTACAACCTCCTTCTGATCGAGTTCGCACTCGGGTTACTGTAGATGATCGTGTACCATGGGTTACGGTAGATGGATGTGGTAGACAAGGTTCCATCCATTGTAAAAGAGTATCAGGAGTAGGCCATGGCTGAGTAGTGGGTACTGTAGGTTTCCTAGTAGGAGTCGAATGAGGAAGAGTAGATGATGATGACTGAGGAGTAGATGGAGTTAGTAGATACTTACGTGTCCTCGTTGGTAATTGATCTCTTCTCGAGAAACGAGGAGTTGATGGAGATGATAGAGTAATTGGAAGAGGAGATGATATAGATGGAAGAGGAAGAGGAGAAGATGGAGACTTCTCCTTCTTATTGTTAGACTCTTTCTTATGAGATGTTAATGAACGTTTAATGGCAAGAAATGGAGTTAATGAAGACCATGATGAAGGCATTCAATGAGATGAGAGAAGAGATAGAGAAGGAGAAGGAGGAGATGGAGATGGAATGAATGAGTGATGAGTCATACTCAATGAGAGATGGAAAGAGAACAACAATAGAGGAGAGTGAGAGATAGATAGATAGAATGGTTGTGGTCGATAACCATACATTCAATTCAATTATAATCATACCATTCAAGTATAAGGAATAGAATATCTTCATCATATCAACACATTACAACAAACACAATAACAGAAAACGATTAACTAATTTAAACTATTTAAAAAGTGATCTTTGATCTTCACTTAGAATCCTTTCTCGAATAGAAACTTCTCCAATATCGATCGATCTGCTCCTTTGACCTGAATATAGACAGATGATAGAAAGATGGATCATAAATGAGAAGGGTTGATAGATGAGTATTACGAAATTATTTGTGTCAACAAAGAATAGAGAGACAAGATGAAGAGGATAATGAATGATTACAAATGTATAGAAAAAAATGATAGATCAACCTTAATTCTTCCTTTTAATTCATCAACATGAGTAGCCACTGGATGGCCTACTTCAGATTCAAGAAAAGATCGAAGATCACGTTCACATGCCTATACAATAATCAATAATAAACACTAATAATCAATAATATTATAAACTTACGAATACATCTCCATCAATATTTCGTAGAGTAACTAATTCAACATAATCAAAGTCTAATGTAGTCTCATTCAATTCATCTCTGAATAATATTATTATTATAATTCATATTATAATCAATATTCATCAGATATAATTAACCTTCTCCTCTCAAGATATAACGGGAATAGATGATCACGCTTTCTTGCGATGTAGTACGGTAGAAATGGTGGAGGATCTATAATCAATCAATAGATCAATCGATAATCAATAAAAGGATTAATATACCGTACCCATCGGTGGTTTCCATCCACTTGGAGTAGGATAACTATCATGTTTAGGTAGATCAGGAACAATATCCATGGGAAGAACTCTTTGAACAAATGACCAATCAATATTTGCTTCGACGTAATCAGTTCGAGTCTCTTCTATAACAACAATCACTCATAAACATTAAATAATCAATAATCTACCGTACCTTTATTAGGAATGGCATGTTTCCATGGATTCAACCATGGTTTATCTTCTGAAGAAGAAGAAGGAACGCCTGAATGAAATATATCAATATCATATAACATTTAAAAAACATCTTCATTAGTAACACAATGAATTTTCATTTCAGTAAGAAAACAAATATAATGGAGGACCTGAAGTACTGAATCTTGTTGAGATTCGACCCAATCGATACAATGTTGACCGAAGCATACTGTAACAAGACACTTAATCAATAAATAATTAATTAACCATAATCAATAATCAATAATAAATAATCAACAATTCATTAATCAGCGACAATTCAATACGATATGATTACAGTTTTGAACTGATATTAATTATTGGACGTGATATTTAAATGATATTTTAAAAAAATGTTTTTATCAAAACGATGGTAAATCAGAACAGTTTGTTTTCCTTTAAATGCGTACGGCTATTGTACAACACAATGAAACGGGAAAGGATTTCTGTTCTTTTTTAAGTGGAACCGTTATGAAATGGCGTATTAAAACATGTAAAAACTATGATATTAATCAAATGTAGAGATCATAACAGATAAGAAGTGTGAATATGCAATGGATATATACAAATATGGAGATAATGGATAAGTTATGCCTTCTGTGATTCAATGATACTCCTTGAATATGTATCAAAGATAAATGCTTTCTGAAATCATATTTTATTGAAAAAACATTCATAGGATACTGTAGTTATTAGTCGATAAAAGATGTAACCTCTTCATTTGTGAGTAGAAGAGCATCAGGCCAATTCTTAAGAAATGTATGATAACGAACAGTCAACATGACATCTCTTACATGATCCTATAACAATATTTCATATCTAATATATTGCATATAGATATCAAAATCACCTTTAGTTTCATGAAATTGAATTCGAAAGCCAATTCAATTCCTTTAATGAGATCAATACAAAATGGATGACTCTGAGCCTTTTTACTGAATGGACAAAGATAAGAGATGAATATATATGATAGATATACTGTGATTGCCATGCTGATGGAGAACAATGCTTCATAATGAATGATTCTATTTGATCAAGGATACTAAGACAATTGAAGAATTCACTACACTTGAGTAGAGCAATGTAGTTATTCTCTTCAATGATAATAAGTCTTATAATATAGTCTATTATTTGTCTTCTAATTGATAGATCAATCAAATACAATCACTATCATCTCACCATTAATAGATCCTCCTGGATAGACAAATGAGAGTAATTTATGGAAATCATCAGGACCAAATCCAATATCTGAACTAACTAAACGAGCTTCTCTCTGAATATAATATATAAATGTATGAATGAATGAATGAATGAAATGATACCTTCTCATGATCCTTAAAGTTTTCACTGAAAATGTGAACGAAGTATTGGGTTTGAGTAGCCAGAACCTTAATGAATAATCAATTCAGTCAATAGAGATACAGGAATCACAGAGTACTGTAATATATTGAGGAAAAAACAAAGTGGAAGAATGAAAAGAGATGACGACACTACAGTAACCCTGATTTTAATATATAAAAGTAATCATACTGATGCAGCGACGTCGAATTTTCTTTCATCGATGTATACAACACATCGATCTAATGCCTTTGAATGATCGAAATTATCGTATGTAGTCATTACTGAAAACAACCAATCAATAATCAATCCGGCAAAGTTTGAAACGAAAAGTTCCCCATACTTTTCATGAAAATTAAGTAAATGTTCTTGGTGAAATGATATGAGCAGTGTACTTTGTTTACTAATAAAGATATCGATAAGGTCATAGTAACCACGAATATTGTGTATTGTTCAATGACATAAGAATAAGAAATATTTATGACGATTGATCTGATTAGTAAATGATATACAATCTGTAGAGAATATGTCAACTTATTAGTAATCAATTGAATTGATATGCAAGATATGAGTAAATATGACAAAAGAGAAGAATACGATAAGAATGAGATTGACTATCTACCTATAAAATGAAAGGAATGAGAGCCTTTCTATTACGGGGATAGTTACGGAACTTCTCCAGATACCATCTTAATTAAACATCATGAATTAATACAATAACAAAATACTAACTGATGATGCTGAAGTGCTCGAGGTCCAATATTAGATAGAGTAAAGAATGAGAAGGCTATTGCTGGTAGAGATCTATAATATACAATCAATCAATCAATACAAGAGATATACCGTACCTTGCAACTAGAGCATATCCAAACCATTCAATTATCTCACCAAAAAAATTCGCTCCAGATACATATTCAAACATTCCACCTGAATATTAATAGTATAATATCGATTGATTGGTATGGATACCGTACCTCTTGGAATCTTATATTCAGTTTCGCCTTCTTTTCGTAAATTACGAAGAATATGATCAGAATGACAATTGATAGCCATACCAAAGAAAAATAGAAAGAATCCTACAATAAATACATATAATGAGAATCTTACTATAGTACTGTATCTCTTATTTTCGTTTAGTCACATGATTGAATCAATAAACTAACCAATTAGAGTAATAGGAGAAGTAAAATGACCAGGAGCGAATGTATAATACCATGCGTGATAGTAGCCCTGAAATAACAAATTGTATGATCTACATATGAATAAATTAAGAATTCACTTGAATATATCCATTCCATAGACAGAAAAAAGTAGCTGTTGCGACAATAAAAAGTGGAGAAGGCTTAGGATTTTTAAGTTGTAGAGGGAAAATAAAGGTTCTGAATGGAAATAACTGACAAGATAATGAATAGATATGAATAAGAACCTATTAGTATAATGAATAAGAAGGAGAAATATGACAATCTTGGATCCAAGATTAGGAGCTTCACCAATAGCAGCAAGTGGTAGAAAGAATGATGGTGATTCTTGTATTAACCATCCCCATCTAGCTGGTATTGACGTCTATAATCAATATTCTTCATCCATCATCAGTATTCAAAACATACCGTACAGTAATCAAAACGTACCGTATTCTTCAGTGCATATCTACCATAATAGGCCTTAAATCCAAATAGAAGAGCAATAGCTGTGAATACTCCACTTCCAATCATTAACCATGATAAAGTATCAAATGTTCCTTCCGAAGTAAACATCTACAGTAATCTATTAAGCATACTATTCAATTCAAATATTGATTGTTCGACGCGACACGAATAGTAAAAGACGAATGATATATGCAAGTATTTTCATTTGGAACATTATAATAACGAAAGCAACAAGATTGTATCTCCTAAAACATGGGCAGAATGAATGAATGAATGAATGAGTGAGGGTTGAGGGATGAGAGGATATTGGACCCGTTCTGAATGAAAGTGAGAAATACAGTGAAAATATGAGTGCATTAATAAGAATATAAGGGTGACATACGACATAGTTGAAAGGTATATAATAGAGTGATAAGGAAGAGAGAGACATAGTTGACGTTATCTATATATAGATAGCGTCATTCCTTTTAGTAGTCAAGTATATGTGGAGGAGATAACTAGGAGACAGAGACCAAGAGAATGATATGGAACAGAGTTTGATCAGACTGTTCGTATTAAAGGAGAAGATGATAGAAGGGGGAACGACAGCACATGTCAAGTTATATGAAGAGGTTAGTGATAGAAGATTGATGAGCACCATTAATATATCTATCGAGTATATTATGGGACGATTGAGGTAGGTTAGGTTTGAGAGAAATCTCGAAATGGTAGAGGATTGCCTGATTTGTATTCAGCAATAGGAGATGGAGGACGGAATACTCGTTTGATACCTGGTTCTGATGTCCAATCTGGAATAAGAATACATTCCTTCCAACTACAATTACATCAATCAATCAATAAATCATACCATTCTTTGCAGTTAAATCCATTCGTCCACCGTATCCATAAGGTGAACCCTTTCCACCTGAATAGATACATAATTATATTATATTCTTATCGGTTCATATGTCTATAGACTATGAGAATATAATGAGTAATCATGACTCATTCCCAAGTTGATAACAAGTCTAGCTCAACATTCACTTTTCAAACATTCTTCCTCTATCAGAAGCAGATGAACAAAGATAACCTACATTAATTCAAACTAGCCTACCTCCATTGACAGAACGAAGTGCTGGAGGTGGAATATTAGGATTGAATGAGGGTCCATGAACAGGTTGCGCATTCGCTAATACAGATTGCTTCATATCATCTATAATTATATTATTAATTCAGGAATTTAAATATTTCGTAGAAAGGATAAGGTAAACAGTATATTTCAATAAAAACCTTCAAAGTTATGCATTGATATAAATTACAATAAATCACTCACTTGATGTTGTGATCTGTTTGTGAGTTGTGAGAACAGACTTTAGGAAGGAAGAGTCCTATAAGAATGGCATTAATGGGCTGCAAGGAAAAATAAAAACGCACTTTCATGCTCATTGTCATCATTGCCATAAGAAACTCCATTGGTTTAACCTTCTCCAGTGAATCTCCTGTAATTATTTCATAAGAATGAAACTAAAATGGGAAAACGAACTTAGAGCGATGTCAGCACTGGCAGCAGGAAGAGAAGCAACAAGATCTTTTCTCTTTTCAAGAACACTTTTCTCCCAATTCGTGAAGTTGCTCACGTATGCTCGATATTCCGGTGTACCAACAAGTATCCTAAAGATACACAATTACCATCGACTTAATCAAGTGTTTTTTGTTTGATCACTATTAACAGATGATTTTTAAACTCACGTATTCGCACTGGTCCACTCATCAAATTTACGCTTGTGTTCGGCATGGCTGTTGTCAATATCCCTGAGAGCGTCGTAAATTCCCTGAACGAGAGTTATAATCGAACTGAAGTAACTAGAAAAATGCCGAAAGAATCTGTCTACATAACGAACAAAGGACTTTAACATTATCCCAAGGCGCGTCTACACACCTGTTCATTGCTCATTACGAACGGAAAGCAAGAAGACAATGCCCAAACGAAGACGAAAAGAAATTTCACTTTTTTTAATTACAGCTGAAAAATCCGCAACGCGACCGCAAAGCGTTCAACTATGTCAGGGAATATGTCACACATTAATATTATATTTTTGTTCGGAATTTACATTGATATAATCTCATAGAAACAATTGATCTATATCTGAAAAGCAATTGAAAAATAATAATGAGATCGACTTATGAATGAATCTGTATTGAACTTTAACATATATGTACATCTCATGTTATACATAGATAATCTATCTATTCTATGTATTCTATTCTAATCTATGTCTATCATGGGTGTCAAATATTTTCATTGATTAATTTTTATTCTCATGTTCCTAAAGATATTCAGTCTTATATGTGTATAACAAAGGATTATGTACTCATCTACATTTATTGATAATGGAAAGGTGTCTATACTGTAACTTCTTCAGTTTATTTGGATTTATCTTTTTTTCTTCTTTCTACTTTTCTTAGATTGATTATCAGTAGATGATGAAGATGTTTCGGACGAATCTTTCTTTGACCCTCTAGCAGGAGTTTCAGACTGAATACATAAAGATGAATCAATAATCAATAAAATAATCGATACCAAATAAGCTGGATTGATAGTCTGATCTATACCAGTATAAACTTCCTGTGATATTGGAAGAATCTCTACAATTTAATTTAAAGCATAATTTGCATTAATATCAATTGAATGAATCAATATACAAACCTAATCGTGGACAATTAGTTATTCCGTTTACTCTAATTCCAGATGTCTTTCCTCTTCCTTCCATATCTAGTAATTCTTTGACACAAATATCAACTACATCATCATCCAATCGAGGATTAGGATCAACTGCCTTTTGTACACATAAAGCAGCACGAACCAACAAAGATCAAAGATCAAAGATTAATCATCTAAGAATCTCAGGTAAATCGCTTTGAATCTAATCGGGGCATTTTTTGAATCTAATCGGAACATGCGTCTTTTTGAATCTAATCAGAACATTTTTTGAATCTAATTAGAAAATTTTTGAATCTAATCAGAGCGTCCGTTTTTGCATCTAATCATAACACTTTTTGAATCTAATTAGAAAATTTTTGAAATCTAATCAGAGAATTTTTTGAATCTAATCAGATCATTTGTCTTTTTGAATCTAATCAGAACGTTTTTTGAATCTAATCAAAGAGATTTTTGAATCTAATTTAGCCCTAGTTTCTTCTAAAATTGCTCTAATTAGATTCAAAACGATTTGCCTGAGATTGTCTCACAATTCTCATACAAGGTGGACTGAAAGCTCGCTCGAATATAATTCGACAGTGATTCTAAAAGAGTCGACATTGATCTTTGATCTTTGATCTTTGAATATACCTTCTCCATAAGATTAGTTGTCATGAGTCTTCTACAATCAGATACAGATGTAACTCCAATCAATCTCTCACTATCACCGACAGCGAGAATTGCATCTCCGACCTAAATCAATAAATCAATCAATATTGATCTATAGTATCATTAATACATTGAATACTCTTCGACTAACAGATCTCCAACCATTATCAACTGCTGAAACGTATACTTTACCACACGCACCCTGGAATATCAATAAATCAATAAGTATTGTATTATCTATTGATCTACCTTCACAGTTACACCAAGATTAGCATTTGGTACAAGAACAAGGATGCACTTTAAAAATGTAAATCCGTCTGGTCTCTCCTATATATTGATTAATTTTATCATACGGTATACTGTATCATTGATTAGAGTAATCATAACATACTTCAGCGGGCGGAATTTCAGATGAATTACTAGGAATAGTATGAAATTTGATCAATCTCATGCGTTCAATCTCGATGAAACCATTGAATCCTCTGAATGAAGTAATCAATAATCAATAATCAATAATCAATAATTAAATTCTGACTTAGCTTCTTTAAGTTCCCTCTTTAGATCATCTCGACTTTTAAGATCTTTTCCATTCACTTTTTCTATAACATCACCAAGATCTAATAACTACAAATGAATCAATCGATAAAATCTAAATTAATCCATATCATCTACAGTACTTCTTCCAATTCAGGTGCACAATGGGTCACTACCAATTCTTTTGTTGTAAATATAAGAGTCTTCATTCCAATTGTACATGGTACTTTCACCTTATGAAGATCAAAGATCAAAAGTAGTACAATAAATCAATGAATACCGTATCGATCTTGAACCAATTTGCATCAATCTTATTGTATACTTCTGTTACAATATTAGTAGCATGTACACTACAAATATAATCTCGTAATGTATATATTCATATCATGACTACCCCATATCCTTGTTCATCTTATTTTTGTGTTTAATTGGACCATCTCCTTTAGTTGAAGTACCTCCACTATCAATTTCAGTCTTCATCTTCTCATCTTCATCATTCAATCGTTCTTCTCGTGGCTTACTTTTTCTATTAACTATATCATATCAATAGAGATCATATCAATATCAGATATCATACCAAGTTTGGAGAACATTCTATGAGGAGACAACCGTCTCGATAGATGATTACAATAATGAATGAACCCTTTCCAGTATCAAAAGATATCAATACAGATAATTAGATAATTTAATACGATATAATGAGATAATATGTAATGATCATGTGAAAAGTTTATGGCAGATAATTGTTATCGTGTAGCATCATTTAAGTAAAACTTGGAATGAAAGAATAAGCTAGATGTATAGACTAGGATTAAAGAATGAAAACAATCGATACTCGATACACAAATACATTATGAACCGGTAATATTAATCACATTGAGTTATGAATAAAGAAGAAAAAAACAATGACTTAGATCTAAGATGACAATAATAAAACATTATGAATAATAATAAGATAAATGCATATAAAATCATTCATATAATAAGTAAATAAATGATTCATAATAGAAAGAATAATGTAAGTGAAAGACAAAAAGAAATGTAAGTTCAGTTAGTTAATATTCATATAAGTGAAGATGGATCATAGATCTATTGTATCTGGATATAGTCTAACTAAGAATAAGTGCATCTCTTGCCTTCATTCCATGTTTTGCTTTGAAAAATTCGAATAAACAAACAAAATGAGCTGAAGCTTGAGCCATTGCATCTACTGTTCCCTTCTTCAATACAGATAAACTACAGAGGAAGACAACAAGAGCTGAATAGATCATCAATCAATCAATAATATCATTTACAATGAAATTAATATTGTAATATACCATCAGTGTTAAACATTTTTTGAAAACCATATAATAAATAAAAGATTAGTTGAATAAATAAATAAATAAGTGGACGTACCGAAAGTAACTTCCTTGACATTCATAACATTATCTTCATCTCCATCAATAGAAGTAGCCAAATCAAAGAAGAACATGAAGATAAGAGGCTAAATAATTCATATTATATGAATATAATGAATGAAGACGAACTAGAAGACTTAATAGAAGAGGATGACAATGTTTCATTATACAATCACATACAAAATTATATATTTCTACAGGATTACTTGGTGATATATTCATTAATCCATAATCAATGAGATCTACAAATCAATCAATAAATCTCATTGTACAATAAATTATGTACAAACTCTTTCCAAAAGCAGCTAAAGGACGAGCTGATCCAACTGCTATCAGAAGAGAACATGTGAATAATATCATTACCAATCCAAACTTAGAATGAGGTCCTACTTTCTTAATTCAATATAATATAATAGAGTTGAAAAAAAAATATAAACTAACAAATGTAAATAATGAAAGAGTAGCTGCATATGCATAATACATATTATATTGGGTTAATAGTAGAAGAAGGCAAACTATTATATTACGAGAGATTACACGAACAAGACGAGGTAGACCTTCTATTATCATTGAACTGAAACAATTATTATCAATCAATATTAGTTTACATTATCTCAATTCAAAAGTATGAAAAAATGGAAATAGTATAAATAACAAACATTCGTCTTATAATGGGTTGTAGAGGCATAGCAATCATAAATGTAGTCCCACGAGCAAATAGAAAGACTAATAAATAGACAGAAGTCCAACGATGAATCGAAATACTCAAATATACACTCATTATTATTACAAATATCGATTAATATAATAACTCACAATATCACTCCAATCAATATAACCTTCACATTCAATAGTATCTGTAACGAAATAATAAGTCATACTGTAATATAAGTAATCGATAACTAACCATTGGATATTGATTAATAAAATTATTAAAAGCGATGACTGGACGAATATCCAATAGAATAGGAATGAAAGCAGATAAAAGAAGACTAAAGAAGAATACTAATGGAAGTAATGTACTATCTAGTAAACGCTGAAATCAATATAATAATATGATTGATTATAGATTGATTGATCTACTTGATAATATATCATCTGCCAATCAACTGTAGCCTCCATTTCATAAGAACATCCAATACTTCCACTCAATACAAAATCTCCTTTTAATCTTTGACTCTCAGGATATATCATATTCACTCGAATCATACTTATATTACCCTAATAAATCAATCAATATTACTCAATTAATCAATCAATCAATACCTCTTCCTTACTGTAGATTGTAAAGTTCTCTGCCGAACGGAATGTAATGTTAGCAGTGGCACCTCAAATAATTTAAAGATCAAATATGAATTATGATTTAAGCAAATAAAATTGTTTAAAAAAGGTAAAAATGAGTACCCTGAATTCCTTCGGGACATTCAATAGGTTTAATCCGAATATGAAAGATAGCATCTTGTACATCACAATTGATTTTCATTAACCAATGTCGTTTCTGAATTGTGATCAGATTTGGTTTACAGTGGATTCAAAATACCTTTTCATTAAACTTGAGTCTTCTTTTATCGATTGGTGTAAACCATCCAATTGAATTATTGAATAATGATCGTTTATCTCTAAACAATTCATCCTTGTTGTATTGAGGTTCAGTGTATTTATTGTAGAACATTGCTGTGACCTAGAATGAATCCATTCATTCAATCATATATAGACAAAACTAATACGATCATCAATCAACAACTATTCATCATTCATTTCCAATATAAAAAGAAACTAACCTGTCTTGATAAGTATTTGTCCTTTCCCCTTCTCATCCAATTTCTTCCATGAGCAATCAACAAACTACTTACATGTCTATTCAAGATAAATATATTATATTATCATCTAATCAATATATTAATACCTAACAAGTTGATTGCACCATACAAGACAATTATGATCAGATTCAGTAGCTACATCTCTTAATGACCATGAAGGATAATGTATTATTCGTTCATCATGATGTACAATAAAAGGACTTTCAAGAGTCATCTTATCAAAATCCCATTCCATCTACAATATAAATATCTTATTAGATAATAATATAATATAATATGAATAAGAAGATATGATAAAACAACCTTAATCATTCCACGAGCTAAATGATCTGGTACGAGATAATCTTTTAATCCTCCACTATATGATACAAATGATATATGAGTTAGTTCATTCGATCGATTCCTCCACGCCTATACAGTACTTTATAGATTATATTGTATTGATCGATATTAATACCTCATAAGTTTGATTATAGAAATCAAGCATAAGACCATCTGTATTGAATGGAGGTCTAAATAAAGGAGCACCCAATGTAATCATTGTATCAATAATTTCTGTAATATCAATATGAATATATGATATATAATAGATGAATACTAACTCATATTGACTCCATCATGAGCTGGAAGTGAATGAATGATTGTTCCTCCAAATGAATGACCAATCAATATTAACTGACACATATGAATTTATAATAACACCAATGAAATGATAGTTAAATGAACCTTTTCTATTCCATGACGTTTGTACATTTCAAGGATAGTTGCTATTGTTTGAACTACAAATTCACGTTGTCGATACAAAGCAGCGCCTGTTAAGAAGGTAAACTCCTATAATAAATAACGTGAATTATTGGTATACATAAATATCAAATGCTACCTCATCAAAATCGGTAGCAAAAAATACAAATCGATGTTTATTACGATAATCTCTATTGGTAATATTGGTAGCAGTTGTGGCTATCGATCGAACCTGCAAATTCCTCTCAATACTACCTTATTCTAAAGTTACAGTATTACCTGTTTGCCTGAACCTCCACTACCAGGAATGAATAGAACAGGAACATCAATAGATTGGAGGGAACTGAACTTATGGATTGTTAAGAGACCGGCTCGGTAAGACTCGAGCATGGTCCGGACATTCGCCAAGACTTTCGATCTGGGCCTCAATACTTTCATCATAGACACATACCGGGGGGAGACCGATGAAAGTTATAGTGAAAATGCCCTTGGGCTCAAACCCGGCTCACATATGTTTCATAAATTAAAAAATTGAAAAATTCATAACTTTTCAATCGTGATAGCTAGGACTTCTATTTCTTTTTATTGGTGAATAACATGTCATGCACTGTTGTAAACACTCCTGAACAATAATATCATATCGTTCTGAATATGTTTTTTCGTGATTGATTTTCAGATTCTTCTTCTTCTATCCTCGTTGAAGAGATACTGCAAGAAATGCCATAGTGTATATTGTAGCTCTGACGATTATGTACATGGTGGTCACATTCCCTTGGTCAGCCAGTTTGTCATAAGCCTCGAAAATTGCAACTGAATGTGAGATATGTGTAAATTGCAAAAATCGAAAATTAAATTTCTTGAAATTCGCAAGAGTGAGAGGTAGCTGTATTATGTCATTTTACTCGTAGTGATGCGCGTAAATAGGAATAATATACAAATAGACTCGGACTACATTTTTAAAAAATTTAGAAAAATAATTATTTTATTTTTATTTTTTCGACTCCCACATTCAGTCGACCGTCAAGGCAAGTTGATCCATAGGGCGGATGGTGGCTGATGCATGTCCGTTTGCGAAAACAACTGCCTCGTGAAGAATCGTCGTTTCGCAGATCTAGAATTTATTTATTAAACTATCAAACTTGAAAATTTATATGTTTCTTTGATATAAATCGGTTGGAAGGTAGCGTATTGCATCCAAAGCTGTACCATTTTAATCAGTAGGAGTAAACGCTATTGGACAACCGTCAACGTCAGGAATCGCGAACTGATTTTTTTTTTCAGTCAACTCATGATTTTCAACCATGACCCGGGGTTCATGGTTGAGAATGGCTGAGGTCGAAAAATTCATGATGATCCCAGACTAAATACTATGTGGCATTATATCAACAGTGAGCCAACTTTTATTTTTATGGATACCATAACTCGAATTACCGTAATCTAGCTACCGTATCCCATAATAATGTGGTGAGATTCTCGGAAAATTCAGGTGCGTGCATTACTATTACGGTAATTCGAGTTATGGTATCCATAAAAATAAAAGTTGGCTCACTGTTGATATAATGCCACATAGTATTTAGTCTGGGATCATCATGAATTTTTCGACCTCAGCCATTCTCAACCATGAACCCCGGGTCATGGTTGAAAATAATGGGTCGACTGAAAAAAAATAGTTCGTGATTCCTGACGGTTACGGTAGTGCAGTACAGTGCACTCCTACTGATAACAATGGTACAGCTTTGGTTGTCGTACGCCACCTTCCAACCGATTTATATCAAAGAAACATATAAATTTTCAAGTTTGATAGTTTAATAAATAAATTCTAGATCTGCGAAACGACGATTCTTCACGAGGCAGTTGTTTTCGCAAACGGACATACATCAGCCACCATCCGCCCTATGAATCAACTTGCCTTGACGGTCGACTGAATGTGGGAGTTGAAAAAATAAAAATAAAATAATTATTTTTCTAAATTTTTTAAAAGTGTAGTCCGAGTCTATTTGTATATTTTTCCTATTTACGCGCATCACTACGAGTAAAATGACATAATAAAGCTACCTCTCACTCTTCCGAATTTCAAGAAATTTAATTTTCTATTTTTTCAATATACACATATCTCACATTCAGTTGTAATTTTCGAGGCTTATGACAAACTGGCTTACCAAGGGAATGTGACCACCATGTACATAATCGTCAGAGCTACAATATACACTATGGCATTTCTTGCAGTATCTCTTCAACGAGGATAGAAGAAGAAGAATCTGAAAATCAATCACGAAAAAACATATTCAGAACGATATGATATTATTGTTCAGGAGTGTTTACAACAGTACATGACATGTTATTCACCAATAAAAAGAAATAGAAGTCCTAGCTATCACGATTGAAAAGTTATGAATTTTTCAATTTTTTAATTTATGAAACATATGTGAGCCGGGTTTGAGCCCAAGGGCATTTTCACTATAACTTTCATCGGTCTCCCCCCGGTATGTGTCTATGATGAAAGTATTAAGGCCCAGATCGAAGGTCTTGGCGAATGTCCGGCAGGGGGTCATAATGCTCGAGCCTTACCGAGCCGGCCTCTTAAGAGAAAGATCAAAGATCAAAGATCATTTACCTATCATGATATCCTTCCATATATCTTAATAAAGTGTAATGGGGAACATTATTGTAGGGAACGTCGATTGGCTAGAAAGAAAAGGAAAAATTAGGTAATTTGTTCATAGATCATTAGTTACATTGAAGATCATTGGTCGATAAATGTATGTCATCTCACATTCGTTCATCTATAAGAAAAATCAATAGTTGAGGATAATAAATAGAATAATTAACCTCATGAAGATCATAATGCATATTCATTGTGTAGATGAGAATAAATAATGCAGGGAAGAACAAGAATACCTCAGCTAACAACTGAACAAAGTAAGAATGTTAATGAACAAGATCGTCAACCAACCTCTATTGAAGGTCCTTCTTCACTCCGACTAGGTCGTCGTGACTTTTCTGAATCATCCTTTACAGTTACGCCTGCACTTTCTGGTTCAGCGGAGTTCACGACATTGTCAAACGCCTTTTCATCGGGAGACTAAAAGAAATGCAAAACATATTAGAGTTTGGAGGAACTAAAGCACGGTCTCATTCTGTCACATATCAAATGATCATTCATTAGTGAATCAAATAATCAACGTCAACATTCACGAACACAAACCTGGCATGACTGAAGTTGATCTTGTTGAGCTAGCAGTGCATCATATCTACCTCTCCTATTACGGCCTCCTTTACCCATCTGAACGATATGGAAAGAAATAGAAGGAGAGCATGAATAAATAACGCTGACAGAACTACGACAATGAATCACTTTGCGCATACAATGAAAACAAGCACAATCCAATTTCTGAAAAGAAACAATAATTCATCTTGAAATACAATGTTTTCGCATGCCAGAAATACACAAAAGAAGAAACCGCACACCTATTTTAAGTGAAATTTAAGCATAGTAGAAAAATAGAGAAATATACATGAAAAAATTGAATTACCGCCTTTGAAATTCTACCGTATTCATTTGTCGAATTCAGCACACAATAAATAGTACGAGTGACAAGTGTGATCGAATGTGGATTCGAATTTGATTTTTTTAAATCTTCATTTATGTTTCCCCCCATATTATATCACTATTATTGTTTTTTCATAACTTCTTTTTAGGGTTCGTCCCTCTTCCTTATTGAATAATGGATGAAGTGGAAATCGGAGAATCGTTGGATGAACTTATCGTAGCTTCACTTCAAGAAGCACAGTCTGCCTCAGAGCCCAGCGATAAGCTTCATCATCTAAAAAGAGTATACTTAATATAGTATATCATTTGCTAAAGAACAAACTTTCAGACGGAAGAGTTACTTTTAAATCGAGAAAGTGGAGCTCATTTGATCGACAATTTCCTCGATGAAATGTTACAGTTCGCAGCTCATCCACAATCATCTATCAAATGTTTCGTGATTAGCTTCATTGAGAGAGCATGGTGTGTTGCATATACATATTAATCGAATATTTTATGTTGTATTTCAGTAAAAAAGATGCAGAAGTAATGAGAAAGGCAGTGAATACTTTGACATTTCTTTTAATGGCTGATGGAGATAGTAATGTACAAGTTACTAAGAAGGTATTCATATTTTTTTATCATCTCATTACATTTATGATTATTACAGGCAATGTCTGCTTGTACGAATATCTATAGTATTGTTCTTCGATGGGTTGTGTCGACAAGGGTTTGTTATTTATGCGTTTCATTCATGATTAGTCTACTATATATTATCATCAAGTGTTGTATTGAAGGGCGATCAAGATGTCAAATCATGCTGGGATTCATTCTGTCAATTGAAAGCAAGGATCATGTTCCATATTGACAATGATAACGAAGGGTATATCAATTGTTAAGATAAAATGTATCATAAATTGAATAGCTTAACTTTGTCTCCACTCACTGTAGGTTAAAATAACGTAGTCGTTGATCGTAGATATATACGGTACAAATCCTTTTGAGAAAGTTTTGATATCACGGTGAAAATATGATCGATACATCTAAGAAGGAATGAATAGAAACCGTGGACATGTGGACATTTTAAGAGTATATTTATATGATAAACCTTATTCCTTTTCAGAATACGAACGATGGTGATTAAATTTCTCGAGGCTGTAGTTTTGGCTCAATCTACTAAAACTGACGTATATTCATTTTTTAAAACTTTACTGATAATTCCGTGTACACAAATTTGTTTTTAGTTATTCATGTATAACTCTTATTGATGAGATCAAATCAATTAATGTGAAGTACAGTATACATATAAAAGCATGTAAATGTACTCTAGTAATATTATATAACATGCAATATAAAACTAGTTAAGGCCCCGCTGTTTCGGCCAATATCTATCATTATCTTGACATTTACCATCCTTGTATTCTAATTACTCATAATTACAGCAATCAGAGAATGGATCCAAAGATCAGATGAGTTTCAATGAAATTCCTCGTGATCATCGATATATCAGGTTTTTTTTAAAAGTTGTTATTTATCAACTTACAGAAACGTTAGAATGCAAGCATTCATGGGTGGGGCACAGGAGTTTGATTCTAAAGGGACATCCGAAAATTGCGAAAACAGGGGCATCCCACATCATAAATTTCGCCCTCACAAAATTTGTATATAGTGGGTAAATTTTCGAAATATGGGCCGTTTTAGAAAAAATCATTATTTTTCGCTTAAATTGTATTTTTTCTCATAAAAAAGCCTTATATAGTGGGTCGATCCTGAAATGTTCCGTATTTAGCTGGTCGATCCTCACATTATAAGAATATGAAAATGAATGATTTTTTGTATGAAATTTTTAAAAAATCGCCTACTTCATTTTTACGGTGGGCACACGGAGAAAAAATTCCCTAGTAACGTCTCTCCACGGAATTATTCCCTCATGGGTAAGGGAATTATTCCCTCATAGGGGACGAATTCCCTTATCAATAAGGGAAGAATTCCGTAGAGAGACTTTTCTAGGGAATAATTCCCTTATAGACAAGGGTTTTTTTCTGTGGGTGCATTTCACTCAATTTTCGGAAAGCCCTAAAATTTATACTTTACATATGAAAGTATGGTTTATGGGGCATATTTCAATTTCCCTCTTTTAGTTTTCTCTTTTAGTTATCGTCAAATGCAATCAGAAGCTCAACATTGTATGCAATCATTGATTGATCAAACAACAATATCTCATATATCCAGTCAGAATCTACTCACTGTCCTAGCCGCTCTATGCAATATAAGTATGATATTCAGTGCCTTATCCTCACTACCGTATTTCTAACGTCATCGAATCTGTTATATTCTCTCTACAGTATCCCTGATATATTGAATTGCAGGTCGTCAACGACCAGATTTCTTTTCTCGTGTAGTGGATGCAATAGATGTACTTCAAGTGAATCTACCTCCAACATTATCAACAAGTCAAGTAAAAGCTGTTCGAAAGGAACTAAAGATGCATCTACTTCGTCTTATGAAACATCCTTCGGCTATTCCATATGCTATTAAGATCTCTACTCTTTTATCTGATCTTGGAGCTACTCAACTTGTTAGTTTAATCTTCATTCATTATCCTTTTATATATTATGAATCATTGAAAGTTAGAGTATTCATGGAAGAAGTTATTATCATTCTTTTAGGAGATACAAAAGGTGATGCCAGTAGAAGCAAAGAGAAAAGCCTCAACAGTGAAAGAAGAAGAACCATTAGAAAAGAGAAAGAAAGATGAAGCTGGACCTAGTAATGCAGGTATTATATTGTAGTTAATGATATTTACAATATTGTCGCGATCAATATTTTAAAAATTTTTTTGATATGATGTTTGATCTTTGATCTTTGTAAGGAGAAGAAGATGAGGAAGATGATGAAGAAGACTTGAAAACTGATCTAACTATGGAAAGTGCTATAGATGTTACTGAAAGGTATATTTATTTATTTTATTTTCATCAATCAATCAATTTTTTTTTTCAGATTTGTTTTCTCTCGTCTCAATCCTACAATAGTGACAAATCTCGTATTGATCTCATTGGTGAGTTTATTCACTCGAATCAATCAATAATTATATAATCAATATCAGGCAACTCTCCCTGATACGATGCCTGCTGCATTCCAAGCTACTCATACTCCCATTGCATCGGCAGGAACAGAGGTTAGTTATATAGATTGATTACGGTAGTTACAATCTATTGATTGATTGTCTTATTTAGTTCCAACGTCGTCGTCTATCTCGTATGATTGCCACACAAGCAACATCAATTGGAATTGGTCCAGGAGCTGATCAATTAAAGGAGCAGAAGTTGAAAGCTATTCAAGGTTAGTAATCATAGGTCAAATGGTGATCGGTTTTCAAAATGTGGTACTGTTTTTCGATTGTTGGCGAATTTTGGCTCAGAATGCGGTCAGACTTGGTACTTAGTAACATACTTTTCGAACTATGTTAGTAATACATGTTTAACTTTAAAAATGTAATATCATTATATATTATAGAACGTCATATCGCCCGTAATGAAGGTGCCGTCATCCCTCCAACACCAGCACATTTCATGAAAACTGAAGAAGGAACTTCTACTAAAAGATTGCCACCTAAAGTACAGGTATATTTATTGTATTATTGATTGATATCGTATGTGTTTAATAAATCAATATTTGAAATGATGAATGATGAATATAGGTATCACTTCCACCCCCAGTAGCAGTATCGAAGACTAAAGTACAAATGAATATTGTTACAAGTTGTAAAGATATGACTAAAGAAGAAAGAGAACGATTATTTGTCATTACTCTTAATCGATTGATGGATTGTGAAAGTTAGTCATACTCATTTAGATATCGATTGATGATCTTTGAACTTTTTATCTTGCTACAGTATCCTATTCTATTGATTGATTGATTGATTGATTGATTGATTCAGAACGCGCACAACAAGGAGGTGCAGCTCAAGCTCAACATAAGATTCTAGTTCGATTAGTATCTAGATTCAAAGAGAATAATGATCATCTTGAGAAGATGTTAACGGATTTCATTATCAAAGAACATGTACGTTATCATACTTTGAATTATTTTGATTAATTAATATCGATTGATTTAATTGTAGAAGAGTAGATCAGAATTGGCTCTATTATGGGTTGCTGAGATGCATGCACAGTATCATGGGTATGCCATCATTTATACAATAATCATTCCCAGATATGATATCCAAAATGAGGATTACTGTAGTCTGCGTGTATTGACTCTGTCATTCTAATTGACCATCTTCCATTCTATTCCTCATCTATCTATCAATCATATAATATTTATTCTAGTCTCTTACAGATTCTCTTTATGTTATTCTTCTTCACATGAAGATGGAAAGATGACTAAGGAAGAAAGATTAGCCAGGTCACTAATTCTTTTCCCACTATTTTAATCAATATTCCTATTTTGTTCAGATACGATAAAGTTCTTGTTCGTCTTCTAGAGAATCTTTTGATGAATGAACTACACAAGGAAACGTAAGTGAAATCTTTCTCTTTCTCACCAATAATTTAATCAATCAATATAATTGATTACAGTATCTTCCATAAAATCTTTCTGGAAGCTCCTCTTATTACACCTGGTGCTCTATCGTATCTAAAACAAGCTTGTATTGATCCGATTTTTGGTGCTTTCGGTGAGTCCAATAATTGGTAGTACGGTATCTTGAATGATATTGATTAATGTTTAGCTATAACAACACTTCGTGAATTAGTTCTTACTCGTTCAAGACAAAGAGAAGAACTACTTCAACTTCTATTTCATCTTACTTTCTATGAGAAGCATGAGGTTTGATCTTTGTAAATGATTATCGATTGATAATGACTTATTTCAGACCCGTTCTCAATCAATTGAAACTATCAAAGAACTCTTCGAACTACCGTATATGCGTGCATGCGTACGTGAATGTGTAGTACGACAATTGGAAGAATGCACCCTTGATACACCTCCCCCACACTTTATTATCGATTCACAAAATACTCAATGGACTACTTTACATAGAGTAAGCATATATTAAACTTATTCAAACACACTCGATTCTTGAAGTAATTGTTTTATGGATAGGTAATTGATTGTGTGATTGATTGATTGAATTAAGGCAGCCTTGGCTCTTCCGGTGGCAACTCTTACATTAGATCATTCATTGATTCATGATATGGCTAGAGTATTCGTTATGAGTTCGTCCAAGGATTTCAAATTGGTATGTACTATTGATTGATTGAAATAATATAGATAGATAGATATATTGATTGATTGATCATTTAGACAATGATGAGATCGATTGAAAGTGCAGTGAAAGTAATGGGACAGAATTCAATTGAAATTCTTCGTTTATTAGATGAAGCTCCTGATGGAACTGAATCATTCATTGCTAGAATTGTTCATTTACTCACTGAAAGAGGTACTCTATACGTATATCAAGTATTGATTGATCTATCCATATATTGATTTATTGATGTAATTACAGCTCCTGCAACTCCTGAGATAGTTGTTCGTATGAAGAGACTACATGATAAACGTAATCTTGATGTCCGTTCACTTCTTCCGATCCTATCTGGATTGGATAAGGTACTGTATTCATTCTATTATTGATTATTGATTGATCGATCTATTCAGACTGATCTTCTTATCATTCTTCCTAAATTCTTACTAACTGCACTTCATGCTAAACAATTTGGATTTGCTGTCAAGAAGATTTTATCGACTAAAAGTTAGTTAACTTCTTCCTATTCATATTGATTGTTTGCATATATAATTAATATGAATTATATTATAGATGCAGAAACAGGTGAATATGCTATGACTCCATCCGAACTTCTTACTGAATATCATCGATTCATTCCCAAGACTTCTGAACAGAAAAGATTATTACGAGAAAGTTAGTTTGATCTATTCATTTGCAAAATCAATCGATTATTCTAGATGTTCGTACTCCTCTAACAGCGTATCGTTCAATGACTAAAGAGTATATATCATCATCAATTGAAGATATGTTAAGAGATTCACCTATACCTCCTCTACTATTCCATACTATAGTTACTGTATATGAATTGGTTAGTTCATTCATCTCTTCATTCAATCATTCATCATAATCAATATCTTCTTCAGCATACATCCCTTCATGCTTTCTTATCAAATGTTCTTCATAAGATAGTCAATCGTAATCTATGGAAAGATAATGAGGAGAGTCAAAATGACTTCTTCCAAGCTATTGTAGCTATGCCTGATATATCATATCCAGTAAGTATACATAATCAAAGATCAAAGATCAATTCTTTGTTTGAGGTTGCATTGACTAATCTATCATTAGAAGATCTGACAAAGTTGATAGGAAGTACACAGAATGTGAATATATCCGAGAAGTTAGCTAAAGCTCTTCCAACTTTATCCTCACATCAACAAAGGTACGTCCTATATTTGGTTGAATTAACTGAGATGAATGTACTGTAGTATATTGATTGTATTGTAGATCAATATCGAATGAAGTACTTGAATTGATTGGAGTTAGTGATAGACCCTGTGATATTCGAGATAAAGAAAGAGAGAAAGAAAGAATGGAAAGAGAAGAAAGAAGAGAAAGAGATAGAGATAGAGATGGTAGAGATAGAAGAAGAGATGAAAGAAGAAATGAACGATCGATTGATGATAGAAGATCTACACGTAGAAGTTATGCTATTGGAGATAAATAAATAGATTCCTTTACCCTTATGATCTTTTATCTTTGATCTTTGATCTATCCATTCCTTTCGTATCATAACAAAATATTTACGGGTTGTTTTATTCTCATCCTATCCTAATATATATGATATGAACCGTTTTCTAATACATATATTCTAGTCTTTTTTATTTGTTAATTTTTAAATAATGCCGACAATAAATGAATAAATCTAATGTAATGTTGTTTGTATTTGAATGATTTCGTTGACTATCGATCTGTTGTTACTTTGCACATCACACAATTGTATTGTAGATAAAGTAGTTTATTGAAAGATGACTGAAGGGGACAATATAGCTCATGTGAAAGATGGAATGGCTATATTCAATCCTGTATTGAAACATATTTATCGAGACTTTGATGGACGAGTTACTGCACTTGGATCTACTACTGTAAGTAATCTGGATTATGTGGTTACTGTTGTTTCTACCGTAATCCTACACACAGAGAAAAAAGTGTTAAAAGACCAACCAAAACAGCTGTACTCCATTGTACACAAGCCCAAGGAGGTGTTAAATATAACACTTTTTTAGGTCTACTCCGGTAAGACCTAAAAGTGTTAAATATAACACCAGGAAGTGTTAAATATGACACTTTTTGGAAAGGTGCTGGATATTGCCCCGCCCGTTGGTAGCTCGCTCTTTACACTATTACATTTGCTTATTGTGTTGTTTTTGCAAACAAAGAACAATGTATTATACATAGAACACTGTTTATCGCACAGTTGGAAATAAATAAAAACAAACATAAATGTTACAAAAATTAACAGTAGCTTCTTTTACAGACATTTAACAATAGTATTAAACAATATGAAGCAATGACGACTCATGAAGAACATATACTTGATTGGATTTCTTGCGAAAAAGAAATTCTTCACCTCGTAACTAAAAAGAAATAAGAAATAAATAAGAAAGAAACTCGTATTTCACCGTTTGATTTATCCTTCAATTGAAAAATATATTACAAAAATTACTATATATTTCATATAGAAAACATAAAAATCATATAATAATTAATTAATAGTACCTCATCCCTTGCTCTATTCATAAATAACATAAATTAATAAATCAATCAATTAGCAACAGAAATGGCTCACAATGGCTCTGAAATGCTGAAAAACATAATTACTCCTGTACCTGTTATAATTATTAAAACATGTCCAAGGAATTATCATTAATATTCAATCGATTGAATTCAATTGTCAACCTACAATAAATAAAAAAAAATTTTTTTTCTGAATCCTGTCATGTAGATATAAAACACATTTAGTTCCCGGGCCCACATTTAAGAGTCCGGATCTGTAAGACTCGACCATTTCGGCCAGATTTCGGACATCGCGCCAAGAATTTTGATTCAGGCCACTCCACTTTATTTGGGTGTAGGGTACCTTGGGCCCTGATTACAAAATGGTACCCAAAGTGGCCCCACCAGTGGAAAGCGGCGCGCCAGGTGGGCGCCAAGTTTGAAAAGGAATTGCTTAAAATTAATCGCAATAATGTTTCTGTGCACATTCGGCATGCCTAACACAATGCCGAAGAAATTAGGACTCTAGCTTGTTCGGTTGAAAAAATATGAAAATCGAGATTTCAAACTTGGCGCCCACCTGGCGCGCCGCTTTCCACTGGTAGGGCAACTTTGGGTACCATTTTGTAATCGGGGCCCAAGGTACCCTACACCCGTAAAGTGGAGTGGCCTGAATCAAAATTCTTGGCGCGATGTCCGGACCATGGTCGAGTCTTACAGATCCGGACTCTTAACACTGTGTTTTACAGTTCTATTTATCCTTACATTCAAAAATATATTACAACTATTATATAGTATCACATAGAGAACCCTATAAATCATAAAACAATCGTACCTTCAAGTATTGTAGACATTAATCTATTAATCAATCAATAATAGAATAATAATTCTATTATTGATCTCTGAAATGCTGCAAAACATTAATTATTATTGTACCTGTCACAAGTATTGAAATAACTCCAATAAATTATTAATTACATTCCAACAATTCAATCTAATATCCAACCTGAAATAAATGAAAATATTAAAAAAAGATCTTTCTCAACAAATCGTGTACATGCAAAAAATGTTGATCCATATTTCACACCATACGTTGGCGAGACCCCCCCCCCCACTCAAAAATGAATTATTGGCCAAATTCACTCAAAAATGATTTTTTTCTGCATTTTTTGCGACCGGCCCACCCCATTTGAATTTCTAGCGACAAAGGTACCCATTTTGCTCAACACTAACGAAAAGTTGAATTGTCAGGCTGATTCAGGCTCACTGAGAAAATAAAATAAATTAGCGCCCAACCTTGAACAGAATCTATCTGAAGAGCGGCATTTCCACAGCTAAGTCCATACAATCCGGTAGGAATATCATTGGCCTTGAGCGGGTCAAATCAGTCTGGAAAACAAAAAAATAAGTACCATAATCAACATTAACATGCATTATATATCCATATCATCACTATAATGCTGACATATACTTCCATAATCCGTACTAGATCATCAACCCCTCCTGTATCCAACACCACAACTATTGTCATCAGCCCCTCCAGCCAACAGAATTAATATAATATTATTCTCAGGTGTTTGAATCCAGCAAGTACTATGAATTACCCTGGATGATCATGCATGATTTTACTAGTATTCGTGAACATGATCATGACACCTGAGTTGCCAACAATATGGACGCAGAACAGGAAAAAAAAGAAACATAAAATGGAGACCGGAAACTGACCTGGTTTTTGGCAGTTATCTCCACATTTCCAAACGAATTGTCCTCCTGTGTTGCCTTTCGCTCCACCAATCACCGCAAAAAACTGCAATTTTACCACAAAGCTTCAAATAAAAAGACCCAAGTACTAAATCATAATAAATACAAGTAATTAAGGAAAATAAAAAAATAGTATAATAAAACCTATCTAATCTGAACATCTGCTCACTTCCTATCTCGACCGGCATCCCATAGGCAAATCGATGAGCAATTGATCTGGAACGAAATGATAATATTGATTGATTGCGGCTAACATAGATTGCAAGTTGAACGAAATTAGTTTTCATTGCACAACACAGTGTACCTAGAACAAAGATTATGATTGGTACGCGCGTATACTAAGTTCAGTCCTATACGTGAATTCATTCGTTGGGCTACAAAATTCTAAATGAAGTAACTTGAAAGAAAGTAAGAATGAAATCACGCAAAGAAGATAAAAATATAACTCGAGAAAATAACAAAATAAAACCTACTGATGTTATCCGTGCTGCTCGCGCCAGTCGCATACGTAGGTGACCTAATAGATGATGAATTAAACAGAGCAATAAAGGTTAACATAAATCGACATGAAAGTAATAAAACGATTAAAATTTAAATTTTAACAAATTTCCTCCGCCACTGCGAGAATGAAATTACAGTAAGCAAAATGAAGAAATGCATACACCATTTATCGCAAAGTGACTTCGATATAACACCTTATGGATGTATCAGGAGTACAGCCGAAAAAGTGTTATATTTAACACTTCTTGGTCTTATATTTAACAGACCATAGGTGTTAAAATAGCGCGCGGTCACACGGGGATTTTTATTTAACACTTTTTTCTCTGTGTGTATAGCGAGGATACTGTAACTGTAGTTTTAGATGCAACGTGGTCATAAAATATTGATTGGAACTTCACATGGAAAGGTGTATATACATAATGCGACTGAAGCTTATACTGTAGATGATAATTATGAATATATTGTATACGGTAAGTATCTGATTATTGAATGATTCTATGTTTATTGATATATTAAGAGGATGGTGAGAAACGAACAATATCAGCGTTGGGAGGATTAGCTTTAGCTACTCTTGTATATATTCATATAAGAACATATGGAGTAGTTATAATGAAAGAAAGTTCAGAAGATATGATTAATGATCTTGAAGGAAGGTATCTCTATTCATTGAATGATCTTTGATCTTTGATATCATCATTCAGATTACTTCCATATACTACAATTCTATCAGATCATCATGGTTTCTGTAATGTTATATCTCATGGATTCAGAATAGTTATTCCTTCTTCTGATAAACGTATTCATTCCATCTATTCATTCATTCATTCGTTCATCTCTATCTTCTATTTAGATCTAATTGTATGGTCGAATGATTCCACTGAATCCACTATTGATTTGGTCAACACAGGAGCGCCTATGGTAGATTACTGATCTTTGATCTTTGATCTTTGATTGATTAAAGGTTCTTGCGCTTTTCCATAATGAGCCAGTTGTCGGAGCTGAAGATGGATCAGTTGCTATCTATAAATATCTCAAACCTGGAGATCATATTAGAGTTAGTTATATTTGATCTCTGATCTTTGATCTTTGGTCTTTCTTTCAGGAGCAAATATTTAATAGTCCAATATTTTCTTTAACATCTATTGACGATCGATTAGTAGTTGGATCGGTTGCATCACAAATAAAGATTTTGAATTCTAAACTTCGTGTTTTAGCTAATATCAACTATCCTTCATCGTGAGTTCATCTTTAAACTCTATTTGTTCATCTTTGTTTGTTTTTAAATGTATTGATCTTTGATCTTTTTAGAGCAATGGGATGTGGTGCACTTGCTGCTGGAGATCCATATTCAAAGGAATTGAAGAGATTTGCAGCAGGTAGGATAATCAATCAATATAATGAATCAATAAATCGATAATAATCTAGGATTCTGGGATGGATCAATTCGTATTTATTCAACATCATCATACGGTATACGATATGTAATCAATCCAATCAATGAAAGTAAACATTCAACTAATTCTCTTGTATGGATTGTAAATCTATTACAAGATCAATTATTTGCTGCTTGTGAAGATGGAAATCTATATTTATATGAGATAGAGACTAAAAGATCATTAAGATCTATTAAGAGAGATCAACAAAAGAATGAAAAGACGAAAAATAAATCGCATGATGATGATTTGTAATGATTATTTTGTTATATTTGTATTTACAAGTTTATATTGATTTTGTTATTTACTTTGCTTTCATTTCAATTGATCTCATTTTATGAGATTGTTTAATCAATAAAGTATCGATCTCTGTACAATTTATATTTATATTATGCATTATTACAAAGGAATAAAAAACTTTGTATTACGTATTCAATAGAAATTCAAATCGATTATCGATTGACAGAATTTTCCCTCATCAATGAAATGTGTTGAGAGAACGAAAGGGCGCAAATTTGATGCTGACTAAATCAATACGATTGATCATTGTATTTATCGGTTGGATTAGTAACCTTTTTAATCCAATCAGTCAGACTTCTTGTAGTCGTTCTACCGTATTCTTTTTCATACCTACCATATGGTTTTTGTAGTGCATTAAACAGAGAAAGAGAAACAACTCCAGTGAAGATCTGAATAAATCAATGATAATTATCTACATATACGACAATGAATCTTACAATCAATCCTTTATTTTCATTGTCTTCTGATTCTTTTATAATATCTTCAAATTCTTTACAAGTCTTTTCAATAGATTCATATTTTGGTTCAATCTTTGTAATTCCTTCATTCCATATGAAAGATGAAGAAGATTCAAATGGTTCATCCACGACACATATTATCTATAGAAATACGAGAATACATTATTACAAAGTATAAATATGTTAACCTGATTATTCTTCTTCCATATATCATCAATCGATAAATCATTGAATGGATTATTGATATCTGTATGCAATTATGGTATAATTTGTTTATACATTTCCTCACCTTCTTCTTTTCTTAACAGAAGATCATCAAAATGTTGTTCAATCAGTTTTTCAAAACTTTGAAAATCAGACGAAGTGAAATTTGAGAAATGAGTGAAATGAAGAATAACGATCTGAATTGATATCAAGGTGTTACGAAAAATAATTATTTTAATCTTGAGGAATTATTCAAAGAAAAAAGAAAAATAGAAAGAAGAATGAGGAACATTCAAAATTTTCATATCTAATTCGTATATGAAAAAGGAAATGACTAACCTCTTTCTTATGTTCCATTAGAAATCTGTGAATTGCATGCATGTGATCCTCAAAATATTCATTTTCTCCAGAATAAGTTCAGAAGATTATTGAACCTTGATAAGTCCACAATAAAGACCATTGAGAGCAAAGAATTGTCCATCTCTCGATGATAGTTTTATATGAAGATAACGAATACCAAGGAGAAGCTAAGAAGATCATAAGAAGATAATGACTAATGGATAAGAGAAACCTGTGTTTCTAAATGAACATATTGATGTTTCATCCATCGTCCAAGTGTTTCTTTTCCCAATGGAATAGAGGCAAGACTTCTAAAATTCATATTCTTCCTATGTTTAATTTCAGCGAAGGCTTTGGATTTATAATTTTTTTAGATGATAATTTAGATCAACTCTATGTACACCTTTCCCCCTTTTTTTATTAACAGCTAAAAAATTCCCTTTGAGAACATAAACATAATTATACGATGTCTAAGGGCTTGGTGATATATGTTTGATGGAATGAGTGCAACTCAAAGATGAGATGGAATAGTTTGAATATTCTTTAACCTTAAACATTTAGATAGATCCATTCCAACTTCATCAGATTCATTAACATTAAATGAACAAGCATTGTCCGATCCTCAAAAAATAAATGCAAAAATTTTCAGATTATTTCAGAAAATCTGGTTTGTTTAAAATCTATTACTGCAATATTTTACAGAGATAAGATAAATATAAGATTGAGAAGATTGATTGTTTTATGATTGAGAAGAGAAAGAAAGAAAGAAGAAGAAAAGAATAGATCAAGAAGTATGTATGACTTGTGGCAATAGAAGAATAGATGAAAGGGAAAGATGAAAGACTAAGAGGATAGAGGTGTTAATGGACTCATTCATTCATATCTATACAATAAATATCAATGGAATTATAATATGATAGAATATTCAAGAAAACATTGAAACCAACAAAAAGAAGTAAATATTGATCTAAAGATGAATAGAACCTGGTAGATATAATTGAGAGAATGGTTTAATCTTTGATGAATAAGATAAAGATGACATCCAATCTTCCATTCTTAATGAAGATTAAGAAATAAACAAGAATAGATTAGAGAGAGTTAACAATGTGTGTTGAAACTATGCGGTATAGAGAACTAAACAAACACGTCACATATGTCAGAGAATGATGGAGAGGGAGAGAGGTAGAGGGAGAGGGAGAGAGGCAGAGGGAGAGGGAGAGAGGCAGAGGGAGAGGGAGAGAGGCAGAGGGAGAGGGAGAGAGGCAGAGGGAGAGGGAGAGAGGCAGAGGGAGAGGGAGAGAGGCAGAGGGAGAGGGAGAGAGGCAGAGGGAGAGGGAGAGAGGCAGAGGGAGAGGGAGAGAGGCAGAGGGAGAGGGAGAGAGGCAGAGGGAGAGGGAGAGAGGCAGAGGGAGAGGGAGAGAGGCAGAGGGAGAGGGAGAGAGGCAGAGGGAGAGGGAGAGAGGCAGAGGGAGAGGGAGAGAGGCAGAGGGAGAGGGAGAGAGGCAGAGGGAGAGGGAGAGAGGCAGAGGGAGAGGGAGAGAGGCAGAGGGAGAGGAGTAAAGAAGAGGGAGAGGGGGAGAGGTAGAGGGAGAGGGAGAGAGGCAGAGGGAGAGGAGTAAAGAAGAGGGAGAGGGGGAGAGGTAGAGGGAGAGGGAGAGAGGCAGAGGGAGAGGAGTAAAGAAGAGGGAGAGGGAGAGGGAGAGGAGTAAAGAAGAGGGAGAGTGAAAGAGTTGAAGTGATGCGAAAGATTGAAACTCTTTTTACTATTCTTCTTTCTCTATTATAAAAATTGTGGTTGAGATGAAGTTGGCCATATGTTGAATGAAAAAAAAGAATGAAGAAGGAAAGTGGGAAATGGAGAAGAAAAGGAAGAAAAAGAAGAAGAGGAGAGGAAGAGTTAAAATAATTCTATCGTATAATCAGTCACCAATGATACTTTAATTTTGGGACTTCATAAAGTAGATTATTACTATGCAAATATATCATTCAATCAAAAGATGATAAGGTTATCGTCAATGTAGGTTTAGTTCAAACAAAATCACATTGATGTCTTCTATAAGAGAATGAGGATGGCATTTGGTCGGATGAGAAACGATGAATATGAATAATAATAATAATAAATTTATCTGACCTCGGAGGGTATTTTTAAGATTCATAATTAAGTGTTTGAAGAATATGATAAATTCAGGAGGTAAGAAAGAAGGCTGCGATTACTTGATCGTAGCATACAATACTTATGAGTTACGAATAAAAGACTTAAATACATTGGCACTATGGGTACAAACAACACTATTGTCAAGATTATTCCATTTTTGGACAATACGATTTGTCAAAAAAGATGAGAACTTTTTTGAGTGAGATGAAGTGTTGGTAAGATTAGGGAATAGAAAAAGTTTACGGGCATCAAGGTCAAGATGAGAGTGGATTACATTGTACGTGAATATGAGGTCATTTTGATCTCGACGGGAGTGAAGTGAAGGGAGCTTGAGGAACTGACTGGATGATAACTATATGCATATGAGAGACAAGCGCTAATGAATAGACGAAGTTTGTAAATGGTTATCATCCAGTTGGTTATTATTCTTTGGTTCTCATTCGACCAAGTGCCATGAGGATTGGTTACTTTGATATCAGGATTAAAAGAGATGAAAAGAATAGAGTATATTACTTTATCTAGTGCTAAAAGAGGAGATAAAGGAGGGGAGAAGGAGGGGGGAAGGAGGGGAGGATAAGATACCGTATACCTTATTCATATCTAATAATTATAGATGAAGCCTCTATAGATGAGAGCAGGTGGGGGAATAGAAGAGATACCTCATATGGATACCGATACAGTATACCATATAGTAGATGAAGAAGGAGAATAAATGAATGAATAGAATAGAATAGAATGAAATAGATGATATGAAGATAATATGATTAAGAGATGAAAATTAACGAAGTTATCGAATAAAAGAAAAAGAATGAGAAAGAATGAAATGGAAAAGACAAAGGGTGAATAATGACTCAACACTATTGAGAATTACAACTATTCTGGAAGTTTTAAAGAAAAAAATGAAAGAGAAATGGAAAATTGAATTGTGTGAATATATTTAGAGAAACCTTAAAGGGAAGCCAATGATATCTACGGTATAGAGTAATATTCATCTATATATCTCATACTCTCCTCCCATTTCATTCATTCATTCATATCTTATATACTCATCAAGTTCATCTATAGTTCAATTGATATGAATGAAGTTCCTTTGGTTGTTATACAAATCCATATATTATTGATTGGATTTGTATAACCAAACCAATGGAATTTCAGTCCATTCCTCTACAATGAAAGATCAAAGGAGGACTATCCTACATCTATGACTCCTCCCCTTCTTATCTCTTCCTTCTACAGTTATCCTTTCTCTTCCAATATGTTCCTTCATTTATTATTATACAATGTATTATCTAACATAATAAAATAATAAATGTTTTATCAGTTCATATCTATAATAACTCTAGAAGTCTTTAAGAATCTTCTTAGCTTCATCAATATTCTCATTATCTACCGCATCAACTCCTTCCGATTCTGCTACACGAGTCAGATATTCAAAGGCCTGTCATTTTTATTTTATTAATTAATTGATAAATTTAAAAAAATAGGGTGAGAATGAAAAGTGGAATCTTGTGAAAGAATGATTCGTTTTTTCCTTTTTTTGAAATGAAAAATATGGAATTTGAAAATATAATTTGTCATTTACCTTCTCTCTATCACCCTTTCCTAGATAAGCTTTTCCAATGAACAAAAGAGTATCGAGAGCAGGATGAACCTCCTCTGCCTTTAAAGATCAAAGATCATCTTAGGTCAAAGATTAAAGATCAACTGACAGCCAGAAGATCCTTCAGTGCATCATCATATGTGCAAGAGGGAAGTGAACTGAGAATCCTATAAATAATCAATACTAACTAATCAATAATCAAATCAATCAATAATACATACTTGCATGCAACAGTTCTTTCGAACCATGAAAGAGATGCAACACTGAATGAGAAACGACCGCGCATATGAAGAACAACCATATCTGGCTGATATATTATATCTTTATCAATCAATATTTTCTATCTACAATATACCTGTGGCATAAGATCAACCGTCGCGTCAAGATACTTCTGCAATAGGTTTGATCTTTGATCTTTGAACTTTAATATATTGTGAAATACCTTGAAAGTAGCACCACAATTCATTTGTTCAATAGAAGATGATGCCATTTCAGCAAGTATTCCCATCATAACAGCAGCTTGTTTAGCTGCATCAACACTTTTTGGATCTTTCTCAAATGCTGATTTAGCCAATTCAAATCCTAAACGGAATGTAGATTACGGTAGTTGTTAAAGTGTAATTGGAATTGTTTCGAAATCTAAAATGAAACGAAAGAATGGAGAATGATCCAAAAGAAAAGTTCAATTAGAAACATTTAAATGATTACCAATCATTATATCATTTAGTACATCATTTTGTTAAACCTTTCATTTTTATTTCCTCTTCTATTTAATCAATCGTTACCGTTGATAGACTAGAGTCGATCATTTTTTATGTTAATCGTGTTATACCTTGAGTGATCTTAGCTTTTCTTTCCTTCTGATCTTCAATATCATTAGATAACATATAGATAGCATTAGATAGTCTCCATTCAACTTCTGATGTTCTTTCCATCTATTCAATGAAAGGGAGAATAATGGGGTAAACGACGGAAATGATCGTCATACCTTAGATAGAGCATCATATGCATCTTCTCCTCTATAACACTCAAGAAGTTCATCTACTTTATCTAAACTAACGTTCTCCTGAATAGAAAACAAATAGGATTACGGTAGGTAATAAGTTATTAATCAATAAAGTTAATGAAAAAGGTAAGATTTACCATTGTATAATAGAAGGAAAAGAGTGAATGAACCAATTGAAGTCGAATGAAAAAGAATGAATGAAATGAATGATTTTGATTATGATTGAATAGATTTTCATATCTGATTGAATCATATTTTATGGTAATAGTTTTGTCTTGTTGTTCATTCAAATAATTGAATGAAATATGGAAATAGTTAGATACGTTTGTATATAATAAATGTTATTATATTCGAGGTCGTTATTGTATATTCTATTGTCCATCATTGTACTTGAAACAAGATGAGAGAAGAGATACTTCTCCTTTTTTGTCCTTTTCTTATTCTATCAAACCTATATAGGTATATCATCATTATGATACTATTCCTATACCTTATTCATTCCTTCTATATTCAAGACATGAATGGTTATAGGAATAAGTATTCTGCCTCACTTTTCTCCCATTTTTTGTCTCCCTCTCCCTCTCCCTCTCCCTCTCCCTCTCCCTCTCCCTCTCCCTCTCCCTCTCCCTCTCCCTCTCCCTCTCCCTCTCCCTCTCCCTCTCCCTCTCCCTCTCCCTCTCCCTCTCCCTCTCCCTCTCCCTCTCCCTCTCCCTCTCCCTCTCCCTCTCCCTCTCCCTCTCCCTCTCCCTCTCCCTCTCCCTCTCCCTCTCCCTCTCCCTCTCCCTCTCCCTCTCCCTCTCCCTCTCCCTCTCCCTCTCCCTCTCCCTCTCCCTCTCCCTCTCCCTCTCCCTCTCCCTCTCCCTCTCCCTCTCCCTCTCCCTCTCCCTCTCCCTCTCCCTCTCCCTCTCCCTCTCCCTCTCCCTCTCCCTCTCCCTCTCCCTCTCCCTCTCCCTCTCCCTCTCCCTCTCCCTCTCCCTCTCCCTCTCCCTCTCCCTCTCCCTCTCCCTCTCCCTCTCCCTCTCCCTCTCCCTCTCCCTCTCCCTCTCCCTCTCCCTCTCCCTCTCCCTCTCCCTCTCCCTCTCCCTCTCCCTCTCCCTCTCCCTCTCCCTCTCCCTCTCCCTCTACCTCTCCCTCTCCCTCTCCCTCTCCCTCTCCCTCTCCCTCTCCCTCTCCCTCTCCCTCTCCCTCTCCCTCTACCTCTCCCTCTCCCTCTCCCTCTCCCTCTCCCTCTCCCTCTCCCTCTCCCTCTACCTCTCCCTCTCCCTCTCCCTCTCCCTCTCCCTCTCCCTCTCCCTCTCCCTCTCCCTCTCCCTCTCCCTCTCCCTCTCCCTCTCCTTCTCTTGTTCCTCCATTTTCCTTCATATCTAAATACTCTTACTTCCTTTGTACTCCAATTGTCATTTCATTCATATGTATCATATCTCAGTCTTCTCTTTTTTTTCTTCCTTGACCCTTTTTACTATAGATAAACAATGAATTTCATTTCAATTCTTACATTATCGTTTCTGTTTTCTGGTCTAGAATATATGTAGAACACAACAGAATTGGACCATTTTCTGCCTCAATGATCACTCTTTTTGCCTAAGAGGTTATGCCAATGGGAGTAGAGGTAGGGAGTAAGGGAGAGGTAGAGGAATAAGGGAGAGGTAGAGGAATAAGGAGAGGTAGAGGAATAAGGAGAGGTAGAGTAGAGGTATCTCGATATCGTGAATACATAGCCAAAAGAATGACTTCTCGTCCTCCTCATAATAATCATCATATTGTTGTACCTAAAAGATCTGTCCATATAATTGATCCTTCTCAACATCATCATATTCATCCTGATAGAGTACGGTAGATATTATATTCCACTTAAGACTCAATCATATTCATCCTGATAGAGTACGGTAGATATTATATTCCACTTAAGACTCAATCATATTCATCCTGATAGAGTACGGTAGATATCATATTCCACTTAAGACTCAATCATATTCATCCTGATAGAGTACGGTAGATATTATATTCCACTTAAGACTCAATCATATTCATCCTGATAGAGTACGGTAGATATCATATTCCACTTAAGACTCAATCATATTCATCCTGATAGAGTACGGTAGATATTATATTCCACTTAAGACTCAATCATATTCATCCTGATAGAGTACGGTAGATATCATATTCCACTTAAGACTCAATCATATTCATCCTGATAGAGTACGGTAGATATCATATTCCACTTAAGACTCAATCATATTCATCCTGATAGAGTACGGTAGATATCATTTTCCACTTAAGACTCAATCATATTCATCCTGATAGAGTACGGTAGATATCATATTCCACTTAAGACTCAATCATATTCATCTTGATAGAGTACGGTAGATATCATATTCCACTTAAGACTCAATCATATTCATCCTGATAGAGTACGGTAGATATCATATTCCACTTAAGACTCAATCATATTCATCCTGATAGAGTACGGTAGATATCATATTCCACTTAAGACTCAATCATATTCATCCTGATAGAGTACGGTAGATATCATTTTCCACTTGAGAGTCAATCATTTCTTAGATGTCTGAATCAGGAGCTGATAAAGGAGGAACTATTACTTATTCACTTGTATGCAAATGTGCTGCTGAATTTATAGGAGTTGTAATATTTGTATTCATTGGTAAGATAACTGTAATCGATACTTTTCCCTTTGAGACTCAGTATTATAGGAACATCTCAATGGTCTAGTACAAGTGATGTAGTTGTACCAGCACTTGCACATGGATTAACAATATTCATTTTAGTTACAAGTCTAGGTCATATCAGGTAATACTATCCCTATTCATTATTCAATAACTTCTACGAGCATCCGCTGTTAACTTGGTTGCTGGCAATTTTTTTTTGTGGATTTTCAGAAAAAAAGGCAAATGTTTTTACTTTTGGTTATTTTGATTTATTTGGGCCAAAAATGGTTAATTGGAAATTCTTACTATTTAAAAAAAATTAAATCTCAGAATTTTCAATTTATTTAATTCATAAAAATATAAAAATCATTTAAAAAATCAAAAAAAACCTTTCATAAAAATTTCATAAAATTTTTTTCCTTTTCATAAAAATTTCAAATTTTGTTAAAGATGGAGACCCACGAGTTTTTTTCGTAATAATACTGTTCGGATAGTATGATAGAGGTTCATCACACGAATCGAAAGACATATCTGATATTGATTCCCGATATGTTTAAAGCTCACTATGAGCATTTAAAGTACAACTTTCAAGGCATGTAGAGAGTGCTCATCGAATTTGCATACTTTCTCTCTCATTTTCTCATTATACCTTACGCAAATTACCATATAATATAAACAATAGCCAGCATGCTTATCGTGGCGGGAGTCAGTCATGCCAACTCATGGGTCCCCTTCTTTAAAGAACTTGTTCCTGCTTAGTTGCATTTTCTACTCTAATAAGAAACTAAATAACTGTAACGTATCTTAACTTTTTTTCATTTATAATACTCAGAAACTATCATGCGAGTAATAATCGATAACAGTGATGTTTTTGATATTTAGTTTCATAGAATCAAGAATGTTTAAAGTAAAATATCTTCCACTTTTGATCGAATCCATTCCTACCTTTCAATAGAACAAGTGAATAATAATTTTAATTATAGTGGTGGTCATTTCAATCCAATAGTAACACTTTCTGTCTATTTGTGTGGTAAGATTCATCCCATAACTGCTGTATCATTCATTTTATCCCAATTGATTGGAGGTGTTATTGGAGCACTTCTTACTAAGGTATATCAATTCATTCATTCATCTATTCATATATGTATCTTATAGGGAA
The DNA here is from genome assembly GCA_943737045.1 of Parapristionchus giblindavisi. Lineage (NCBI taxonomy): Eukaryota > Metazoa > Nematoda > Chromadorea > Rhabditida > Diplogasteridae > Parapristionchus > Parapristionchus giblindavisi. The sequence continues at coordinate 141,176 of CALSFV010000427.1, forward strand.
TATTGACTCCTTCTGATTATGAGGCCATTAAAGGAGGAGCTCCCTATCTCAATTATGGATATCAATGGCATAATGTATTTCATTTTATCTAATTTATTTTATCTAATCGATATACAGTAATCGATTCAGGGACTTCTTGCTGAGATTCTCACTTCATTCTTTCTCATTCATACAGTACTATTAACTGCTGTGGATGACACCAAATGGCAAGCAGCTCTATCGATTGGATTAACTATTACTGTTGATATATTATCTATGTATGATTCCATTTTATGATCTTTGATCTTTGAACTCTTTAAGAGGTCATATAACTGGTGCAGCTATGAATCCTGCTCGTGCTTTTGGTCCTTGTCTTGTATGGCAGGTATACTGTAATCATACAGTATTCTACATTTGAAACTATTGATTGACAGATTCTTAAATCGGGAAATGGAATCAATGGTTTTTGGGAGTATCATTTTATGTATTGGATTGGACCAATCGTTGGAGCTTTTCTTGCTACTGCTCTATATAGGTAAGAATAGATAGAAAAGGAAGTCAGAATGACATATTACATGGGTTCTGCTTTTTATGTTGTTATGGTAAATGGAGCGAATTGAATAGAAAAGGATGTATTATTATTGTAGAGTTTTCTATTCTCGTGAATCAAGATTACTCAAGTAGTCATGAAGACAACTTCAATGTATATGCTTGACCTCATATAAAAGTATCTACATCTAAGCTAAACGACATTCAAATGTTTATATTCTGTCAATAGTATCGTATATGAATGGTCCTGATGTGTAAATATTATAATATTCTCTTATGTTATACACTCATCAATACTTTCTTATCAATATACGATCAATTTGAAACGATGAAATGACGAGAGAATATAATAAAAAGTTTTCCTTCATTCAAGGAATAATTCTCTTGTGTCTTCTCTCCAATAACCTGAATATTGATTGATTATTAGATCATATTGATTGATTTCTTAAATGGTCTCATTCATTGCTTTCTTATCAATTGAGGAATGCATTCAGTACAAATCGTTATCATAGATATCTTTATAATGAATGATAAGGAGATTATACCAATAGACAGCAGAAGCGACGGATGCTCCCATGATAGGACCAGCCCAATAGATATAATGATATTCCCACCTAGTTAATTCATTCATTAATCATTGACAAGAGGAGTAGAGGACTTACCATCCGAAAGGCAACTTATCTTGATCAATAAATAGATAACCAATAAGATTAGGACCAAATGATCTAGCTGGATTCATTGATGCTCCAGTAATACGACCACTTAATTGATTATTGATTGATTGATTGATTATTGATTGATTGATTGATCTATATAATGTAACATACGTAGCAATGATATCAGTAGTAAGAGTAACTCCAATCGCCAATGGAGCAAGAACTTTATCACTTGATCCCATTGCTGAATTCAATATTGTATGCATCAACATGAATGTAACAACACTCTCAGAAATCAATCCCTGAATAGATGGATACTGTCGATTACGGTAATGAATAATACAGTACCTGCCACCATGTATTACTGTCTGAATTGAGAAGAGTTGCACCTCCAAGTATATCAGTGTATTCTTGATTTGATAGAACAGCCTATGAAGATAATTGTATCTATATGTATTGTATAAGAGATATTGATTACCACAGAAAGAAGAGAACCACAAATTCCTCCAAGTAATTGAGATACAACATAACATGGTAGATGATGAAGAGGTAGATGACCAGATAGAAAACCACCAAGTGATACTGCTGGATTGAAATGACCTCCACTATAATATATTATATTTATCACTTAGTCAATGAATAATATATCTTTAGCTCATAGATATTGTATTATTGATCACTTATCAATACGTTATTAATCAGATAGATGCTTTTCCTTCTGATACTATCACAATCTCTTATCTATCTATGTACTCACTAATCTTCAGTGATGTATTGTTGTTTGGTGTCACAAGAATTTCTACCCCATAGTCTGTGCTTTATTTTAATCTTCCATTCACAAACTATTTAAACTTAAAGAAAAAAATTAAAGCGTTAAAAAATAGAAGTCATATTCTCATCCAGAAAAAGCACTTAAAACGAAAATTAAAATAATACGGTTTCTAATAATAAAATCGGTGTGATCATTTCATTCTCTACAATTCCTACCAATGAGAGTGAATTGTCCGATGTAGTCACTTTTTTTCCTTTTTTTATAACCGATTATTGCTTTAAGTGAATTTCTCTTCAGCCTTTGGAATACATCACAGACATTTGACTATTTTTGAGAATTTAATGAGAGAGAAGTGTTTACCTTATATGACCTAAAGATGTTACTATTATGAAGATTGTAAAACCATGAGCAAATGCTGCATGAAGAATTGAATCCATGTTTTCTCCAATGTATCCTTGCATTGTACCTTAAATTGATTGTGTTTACATGCGATCAATTGCCCTCAGAGGGGATCAGAAGGGGGATGGTCAAAAAGAGAGCTCTTCAAAAGATACATAAAAAAAAGAGAAGACTAATACAAAATGATGATAATCTGATAATCTCTCACATTTATGATACTACATATATCGTAACTTGAGAAAGAGTACGTAATGTATTAAGTATAACAAAATTTACCAGTAAACACGAATATAACATCTCCAATAAACTCAGCGAAACATTTGGTAAGTAAAGAATACTCCTTCTCTTTAGGCTCTTCTTTCACAGGAACCACAGGTTGGTCTTCTTCCCATATTGGTTGAGGCTGTAGATTCAATACCGTATATTTATATTATAATAATCTACCGTACTCTATGATTAGGAGAATCATTTCCTGTCCATGCACTAGATATGTAAGGTGGAGTTAGATCATCAGATACTCTATTAGAGTCCATTGGTGTTCTCTAAAGAATGATCAATTGAATCATTCGTATCAATGATAGATACTTACTGTTAACATCAAGATAAAACGATGAGGCTAGGAAGTATATGTCAGTGAAAGACTAGAAGAATGAACAATTTTACGATCGTGTGGTTATCTATAGGACACGGCTTATTCTCACTCCTATATGATGAGAAAGAAAGATCAGAATGATAACTGAATGTGATCTATACAATCATCTCACCATCCAACATACATATATACTATCTTCATCGATTATATCTACGATATCTTACATGCATTTTCACATCCGAAAAAAACTGTAGCGAACATGTTGGAAAATCACAGGAAATTTTTATACGTTTAATTAGTTAGTGCATCATGTTCTCTGATGAATTTTATTGTACTCTTACAAGTATTGTTTAAAACGACTGATTCTTAAGCTTGAAATCTAAACCAGAAAAAAATCTCCATATTTTCAGAAAGTTTTATGAATGATTGAGTCCCGTTACGAAAAGTGTGAAAGCACATGGAGTACGGTAATCCTGGCACTTAAATTTTGGCACAGTGCCAAAAATTTTAGCTTTCGAATTTCGAAAAAGAATTCGACGTTTTCGTATTTTTTCGTTGCTATCATCCTATCAGTTTCAGTTAACATATTTTCTTTACAGGCGGTACAACCCGGTTCACATATCTATTCAACATGTAAGATGACCAGTTTTTTCGTTTCTTTAAACCGAGTTTTAATCATTTAGGGCTGGCATGGCAAAACCCCGTTCTGAAATGACCCAGGAGGAATTGACTAAGATGGAGCAAGATGAATTCGCTGTCGGCCCTCTTTCCATCCTCACTCAGTCAGTGAAGAACAATACTCAAGTAAGAATGCTTACAACGTGAAATTGAAATGGTCTTCTATCATCATCTTTAACTAAAGGTGCTCATCAACTGTCGTAATAACAAGAAACTGCTCGGACGTGTGAAGGCTTTCGATAGACATTGTAATATGGTCTTGGAAGGAGTAAAGGAAATGTGGACAGAGTTGCCGAAGACTGGAAAGGTTTTGTTTCGATCTTTATTGTGCATTATGGCTCATTCATTTCTTGATCATTTCACTTTATTAGTTCAAAAGTGTTCATGCAATGATATTTATATCTATTTTATATACATTTGATAATAATAATTGATCGTGTTAAGGGAAAGAAGAAGGCAAAGCCCGTTGCTAAGGATCGTTTCATCTCAAAGATGTTCCTCCGTGGAGATTCTGTCATTATCGTACTGAAGAATCCTCTTGCTGTTCCAGAATAAGTATTTGTCTTTCTTATCTTTATCTATTTCCTTCTTTACTTTTGTTTCTTCTCAATTCATTTATTTATGCACTCCAGTGTGGTTGTTACGTCGTTGACTGACTAGTTCCCTTGCATCTCATGTTGTACTTTACGAAACTATTAAACTTCTTTCAACATATATTTATTAACTTTTGTCAATAATGTACAATAACAATGAGGGGTAATAATATATTATTAAACTGATTGAGTTATGACTGATTATTCGATCCATTTCAGTTATGTTGAACAGGTATCTCAGTATCCTTGAGTAATTCTTTCTTCTCTTCAGGTTGTACATATGGTGCCTCTAATGTAAGAGTTCCATCAGATGAAAACATACATTTGAGATCTTAAAACAATATCAAATAGTTGTAGTTATAATTGATTTAGATTTACCAGTTAGAGTAGTTCCTTTAGGAACTGTTATGGTTCGAGAGAATTCAAATTTGCATGTATCATCTTCATGTTTAGCTTCTACTTGTAGAGTATTCTCCTTTGCTGTTGTCTTTACTTGAACCTATAAGACCTACATTTAGTATCGTACATGTAAAAATAGTTGTATCATGAACGGTGTGAATGGATCTGAACGGATCAGGCCGATCAAACGGGATTGTGAGCGAGCCGGCCATTTTCGTTATTTTTCTTTCTTTTCATTGTTTTTCTTTTCATCGAATCTACTATATTGAAATACATTAGGCCAAAATATTGCCATTTAACAAAAATCATCATTTTCGCGAGGAATAAAGTGCTCCAATGAACCAAAATTGACCCATTTATTCAGCGTATAATCGGAACAATTTATTCATTTGTAAAGCAATGATTTTTGCTAAATGGCAATATTTTGGCGTGATTTCTTTCAATACAGTAGATTCGAAGGAAAGAAAAACAATGAAAAGAAAGAAAAATAACGAAAATGGCCTTCTCGCTCACAATCCTGTTTGATCGGCCTGATCCGTTCAGATCCATTCACACCGTTCATGATACAACTATTTTTACATGTACGATATAATAGGCTATTTTAATGACAACACACCTCGTCTGGTTTGAACTTCGATACATCGAATTCCAATTTGAACTTGTGCTGTCCATTTTCTTTGACAATGAGACCAGGTAATTCTGAGTTATCAAGGGCAGAAACTGATCTAGTGAATGGAGTTGTCCAGAAGGGAGATCCTAATGAGCATGCTAGACTATCGATTGATATATATGTTATACTTACTGAATACACTATCCATTTCTCTTTCCATCCAATCAACAGGTTCTAGTCTAGGTTGACGCCAGAATGATATAGCTGAATATAAATATATGATAAACTATAGGAATAAAAGAAGAATAACTAACGATAGTGAATGTAGCATCTCTTAGAGAGACGAAGAGGAAGAGAACCCAGCTGGCGATACATTAGTAATAATAATTATATTAGAATAAGTAGATGAAAAGAAGAGCACAATCTTGTATACTCAGATAGAGAAGGTTCGAGAATGAACTGGAATCGACTGCATGCACCATAGTAAACAACTACTATTTCGCAATACTACCGCATGTTAGAAGACTAGGCCTATTTTAATGAATGAAAGATCAAAGAACATCTTTCTGTCTCCATTTCATTTGGAATGTTTAGTACTAAGTGTTCTGTGAATTGTGTACTCTATATCAATTGCAATAGTGTACTTCCGAACGATATTATACAGTTGGTGCTTATTTTATAGTGTATGATCCACACAGTATGAATTGTGGTATTAACCTATTCACATAGTGAAAAATAATTACTACAGTATGACACAAGGAATAAAATATAGTATGGATACATATGAATAATATCAATGTCTACAATCTCTTTCTTCTACATTAAATCCTAATTCCATATTAATGACTCCAATATCAAACCATCGTGTACTTGAACTATCTGCATTGTAATCTGTCGGAATCTTCCATTGTACTTTACGAGCACACAACTGCAATGATTATGGTGAGTGATGGTTACGGTAGTCGTCAAACAACTAATCGATAGTCAAGTAGACTCACCTTTTTCTTATCCGATCCATGTAACCGGAAACGATCTCCACAGTTATGATATATCTTGATTGCTCCCTATAATAAAGAGTAGAATATGATGCACATTTAAAGAAAATCAGACTAAGATCTATGATGAAATAAAATAATCAGGTACAAAAGTGGTCAAATTGTTTATGTTGATGTTTTATTTGTGATTGAATCACATCCATGTCATTAACTGAATACTTCACTTCTATTCAAATCAACACCAAATGAACTAAATTGACATGATATTTGATGAATTGTTTTCTAGATACTAAATATGACTTAATAAATACCTGCATAATATCTTCTTCTCTAGTAGCTCCATTTAATTGGAAATGACCATTTTCATCAGTAACTGTCACATCCAATAGATCATCTTTATCAGCTATAATCAATCAATATTATTGAGAAGATGGAATATATGTACCAGTATCAATATCGATTAGTTTGATCTTTGCTCCAACCAAAGGGAATTGACCACATTGAAGTCTTCCTCGTACTGAGAGAGATTGAAGGGGATAAACAGGAGACGAAGAAGATAAAACAATCAATAATGATAGTAGATACAATCTAAAGATATTGATTGATTGAATATTAAATGATGATATAATAAACCTGATCATGTTAGAGTATGGAGTATAGATAGAAAGGATGAGTAGATGAATCTATATATGCTGGATGAATGATCTATCATTGAAAGAGAATGAAATGATCTGATAGAGAATGGAAAGAGTTTGAACGTCCATGACATAATGATAGACAACTGTGAAAGATATGAAGAAGAATTGAATCATAGACACAAATGTAAACAATCATACAACTTATAACAATCTTTATTAACTATTTGTATTAATAATAACAAGTGCATATTGTATCAATCTAATCAATCAATATAATCACTATACTCGTATAATCATATGAGCTTCAATAAAGGAAAAGGACATGAAAGATAACAACTATAGGTGAGCAAACATTGAAAGTGACGAATCAATACAATAGATTAAAGTTAGTCCTATTACAGTATACCTAGAGTAATTGATTTAGAATCCAGGTGGAAACCAATCAATAGATTGTTTAACTTGCTTCTCTTCAAATACTTCAACAGTATCATCTTCGTTGAATCGAATCTTCTTATCATCCAAAGCCAATCCAACTTCGGTATTTGTCTTTGCTGTTGTTACTGTCTACAATCAATACTTTAATCTAATCAAATCAATAATGTATAATAACAATCAATAAAACGAGAAATGAATCGAGATTAATAATGAATGAAACTGTATAATATTAATTAAAATCTTAACCTCAGCATTACATTTCATCGATTCAATATCACCTTCATAATAAACTTCTCCTTTTCGAGAGAAACGGAATACACTATTTCTGTAAGTAAATCAATACAATGAATATATTAATAATTAAATGATTACTTTTGAAAATCTCCCCAATCAACAAGAACTCCTGCAATTGGCTGTTTCTTACGATTACGATCAGAGATTAGAAACTCCTTAAAAAATCAAAGATCAAAGATTGTACAGTATGACTACAGTATACCTTGAGAACATGTCCTTCACCAATCAATACTCTTTCAGTATCTTCTGGCAATGCATTGGATAGATCATCTTTGAGTGAATCAACTAATCGATAAACGACATTGAATGGTTTAATCTCAATTCCTTCATCAGAGGCTGATTTTCTTATTGATGATGGAGTATCCACATTGAATGTATACAACATTGCTTAATTCATTAGAATCAATTCATTATCTACACAAATAAATCAACTTCTCTATACTTTATCTTCTTTTAAGTGAAATTAGAAATGATTATGTAGTACGAACCTTTACTAGTAGTAGCCATTTCAATATCCTTCACAGTTGGTGGTCCAACACCAAAATCAACTAATTGTAGATCACATTTATCAGATGTATATGTATCTATAACATCCAGAATTGCCTCCAGACTACCTTCTACATCAGTACGAAGCTGAAAGGAACAATATGTCATCCAATTAATATATTAAAACGCGTTCTCCATAAGAGCGGCGGGGGCATGGCACAATGTTTCAAAATCATCCCAGGTGACTCATATTTGATGGTTGGAGTCCCTAGGGGATGTATACACTTCAGTCAAAAAATTGACCCAAATTATCGATTTTTGATCTACCAAAAGTCGAAAAATCAAAGTGTGATTTGCATGGCATGTTATATACCGTTTGATAGAGGATCCAAAGATATATAAGAATACCAAGTTTCATTAGTTTTCATAACTCCATGTTCGAGAAATATTCGATTTTCCGAATTTTGACAAGATTTTTTGTTTTGATTTCATGGCTTACTATCTTACTGTTATTTCCAGGGGCTGGATTTTTGATATGTTATGCAAAAATGAATGGACTATCCGAATATCACATTTATTTGGACCGGCTGTATGCCAGGCATAGTGATATCGCCAGTCTTAAAGGTGAATTCTAACGCCCAAACGCCGACGCAGGTTCGAATCCGGGTCCCGGTCGAAATTTTTGCAAATTTTTTTTCGGCTCAAATTGGACTTTAAATTATACTTTCATGCGTTTTGCCTTGTTTTCATTAATTTATTGTACGAAATAACCATCAACATTATCAGAAATAATAAAAAAATCGTATAATTGATATAGTATCAGCAAATAGTCATGGGACGGGCGAAAATTACGCTTTTTCGACAGTGTCACTTCTTTAAAATGCAATATTTTCAATTTTCTGATAAAAGAAAATAAATCTACACTTGAACTCTTCAAATCTCGATAATCGTAAACTGTCTGAAATATTGTTGACAAAGAACAAAGATCAAAGTTCAGAAATCATAGATCAAAGTTCAGCAATCGAGTAAAAACTTTTGTGAACATTTCCACATATATCGGAGCTTTGAAAATAAGAGATTTAGAGGCGGAGGCACGAGATCAATGCAAGAGAAAAAACCGAAATCTAAGGCTAGGCGCTGAAATCGAGTAGACCTCAGCATAACGTTTGCTGCGGGTCTGAAAGGAATCATGACCAAATCGAACTCAGCGAAATCATTATTTGATAATTTGTAAAGCTGCCTGCGGAAGATCCATAATTTTAGAATACTTGCCTCTGATCTGTCATTTTTTTGTCATTTATAACACATTTATCAAGAGTTTGCATAGACACGGGCTCTGATGTGTATGGAATTAAAATTCTTGCAATTCAATTCTCTGATCTGTAGGGTCTCAAAATCCGTCCTTCCAATAAATGCTCGTTTATGTCCTGATAATGAGGGCGAATAAAGAGCTATGACTATCATAATCTCTATAAAGGCCAATCGTTTCTAACATCATTTTGGCACTTAGAATGGGTCATTATCGCATCTAGAAGAAGAGTATTGAATATTGAGGCAAAAAATTGCATCGGAGTGAGAAACTTTCCGAATTTTTTCAACTTGTGAAACCCTAGTGGAGGCCTCCACTCTCACAATGTTTCAGAAGAATAGCATTTTTCACTAAAGAACTATACATGTTTAAAAAGTGTACTTCGATTGTGTCATCATTACACAACAGTGAACAAATTTAATTACACCAACATCATGGTTGTTTTCTTTGATGAGCTGCTTACATTGACTCAAAAGATCAGCTTGATTGCTTTCCTGAATCAAAATTCGTAAAAAATGAAAAAGCGTCCCATGACTTTTTGTCGATACTGTATATGTAGAAAGAAATTTTCCATGCAGTGCTCTCGTCCCTACGCCTCTGCTGATGAATTCTCTTATTCTCGTCGAAGCTCCGATATATGTTGAAAATGTTCACAAAAGTATGTATTCTATTGCTGAACGTCTTTAATCTTTGAACTTGGAGCTTTGATCTTTGATCTTTGTCAACAATATTTCAGACAGTTTACGATTATCGAGATTTGAAGAGTTCAAGTGTAGATTTATTTTCTTTTATCAGAAAATTGAAAATAATACATTTTAAAGAAGTGACAATGTCGAAAAAGAGTAATTTTCACCTGTCCCCTGACTATTTGCTGATACTATATCAGTTATACGATTTTTTTATTATTTCTGATAATGTTGATGGTTATTTCGTACAATAAATTAATGAAAACAAGGTAAAACGCATGAAAGTATAATTTAAAGTCAAATTTGAGCATAAAAAAAATTTGCAAAAATTTCGACCGGGACCCGGATTCGAACCTGCGTCGGCGTTTGGGCGTTAGAATTCACCATTAAGACTGGCGATATCACTATGCCTGGCATACAGCCGGTCCAAATAAATGTGATATTCGGATAGTCCATTCATTTTTGCATAACATATCAAAAATCCAGCCCCTGGAAATAACAGTAAGATAGTAAGCAATGAGATCTAAACATTAAAATCTTGTCAAAATTCGGAAAATCGAATATTTCTCGAACATGGAGTTATGAAAACTCATGAAACTTGGTATTCTTATATATCTTTGGATCCTCTATCAAACGGTATATAACATGCCATGCAAATCACACTTTGATTTTTCGACTTTTGGTAGATCAAAAATCGATAATTTGGGTCAATTTTTTGACTGAAGTGTATACATCCCCTAGGGACTCCAACCATCAAATATGAGTCACCTGGGATGATTTTGAAACATTGTGCCATGCCCCCGCCGCCGCCCCTCCGCTGTAAGGGAGAATGCGTTTTAATAATGTCATCAAATTAATATGAATAGATTACGGTAGGTCTAATAAACTAGGAATGAATAGATTACGGTAGGTCTAATAAACTAGGAATGAGTAGATTACGGTAGGTCTAATAAACTAGGAATGAATAGATTACGGTAGGTCTAATAAACTAGGAATGAGTAGATTACGGTAAGCCTAATAAACTAACAATGATTTTTAATTTAGGATGTCCACTATCTTCATCTTTTCTCAATTGTTCTTTCTTATGTGCAATATGACGAAGAGTTGATCCAAATCTACAAATACATCTCCATTCATGATTAATCATAATAATAATACCTTTGTCCTCTATTAAGTAATGCTTGTCTCATATCCATATACTTCTCTCTATCAGCCTTTCTTCTTCCTTCTGTCGCTATCTACAATCAATCAATCAATATCAATGAATAATCTCTGATCTACCCAATCCTTCTCAGCTTTCTCATCCATTTCCATTTTCTTTCTCCATTTGATAGCCTTCTCAGCTCGAGATGTTCCTGGTGCTTCCAATACCATATCACCAGGTGATGGAAGAGTCTCTTTCCAACCTTACAATCATATCAATCAATCAATAATCAATCAATATCTTCATACCAGATATTCTTAAAGGTGATCCAGGTAATGCTTCATTAACATCTTTACCATCTTCATCAGTCATTGTTCTTACTCGTGTATATGAAGTACCAGCTACTAATATCTTTCCCTTACGAAGTGTTCCACGAGAGATCAATACAGTACACACTTTACCAAGACCTTAGAATAATAGGATTAAGGTACGATACATCATGTAATCATAACTATATTACTGTATATCTATAGTATACCTGGTTGTACAGATGATTCAAGGACATGTCCTTCAACTAATCCTGATGTTGGTGCACGTAGATTCAGAAGATCTGCTTGAGTCACAATTGCTTCCTGAGAAGAACAAACCCGGATTACTGTAATTCAAACAACTAGATATCACAATCAATCGATTAACCAACTTGTAATGCATCAATATTCTTCGAGTGTAATGCACTAATCTCGACACATTGAACATCTCCACCTAATTCCTCCACTACAACATCATGTTGAAGGAGTGAACGTTTAGCACGAGCCTGTCAATCAATACAATCATCAATATTGTATGTATTGATCGAAACAGGCTGTTAATCAATACAATCATGGATATTGTACGTATTGATCGAAAGAGCTTGTCAATCAATACAATCATGGATACTGTATGTATGGATTGAAAGAGCCTGGCAATCAATACAATCATGGATACTGTATGTATGGATTGAAAGAGCCTGCCAATCAATACAATCATGGATACTGTATGTATGGATTGAAAGAGCCTGCCAATCAATACAATCATGGATACTGTATGTATGGATTGAAAGAGCCTGCCAATCAATACAATCATGGATACTGTATGTATGGATTGAAAGATAAAGAATATAATGTATGAATAAGATACTGGATCAGCAGTTGGTTTATCACATTTGTTGACAGCAACAATGATATGAACACCTGCTTCACGAGCAAATCTATAATGAATGAATGAGCAATTCATATAGAGATGAATGAATCATACTTAATACTTTGTTCCGTTTGTTCTTTTACTCCGTCATCTGCAGCTACTACAAGTACTACAATATCTGTCACCTTCAATATGATCTTTGATCTTTCATCATTTCGTTATGATCATTCTAACCTTTGCTCCTCGAGATCTCATATTTGCAAATGCAGAATGACCAGGAGTATCAAGGAAAGTCACACTACTTTTCATTGATGGAAGATAAACTGAAAGATAACGATGAAGAATGTACAAACAACACAAAATCAGAGGGTTACTGTATTCCCCTCTCAACATAATAGGGTTACTGTAGTCCCTTCTCTTCATAAATGACAGGGTTACTGTATTCCCCTTCTCTTCATAAAAGACAGGGTTACTGTATTCCCCTTCTCTTCATAAATGACAGGGCTACTGTAGTCTCCTCTTTTCATAGATCACAGGGTTACTGTAGCCCCTTCTCTTCATAAATGACAAGGTTACAGTAGTCTCCTCTTTTCATAGATCACAGGGTTACTGTAGCCCCTTCTCTATATTTCATTCATTTCTCTAATGAATTGTATCTCTTTGAAGAAACTCAACAAATTACAATAATCTTGAACAAACCAGAGAAAGCTCCAATATGTTGAGTGATTCCACCAAATTCACCATCAACAATACGACTATTCCTGAACCATATCGATAAGGAAGGTAATCGATATCAATCGATAATGGAGGTAATCGATATCAATGAATACATACCTCAACGAATCAAGAAGTGTGGTCTTTCCATGATCAACATGACCCATGATCGTCACTACTGGAGTACGTTTAATACATTCAGTTGCAGGAGCCGGATCTCTATAGAAATATATTGAATACATAATTGCATTGATGATTATCTAACTGTGGAAGTAGATCTTCACTCTCATCTTTCTCTTTCACAATTCGGATGGCCAATTTCGGTTTACAATTGAATGCAGTGATAGTCTTCATTATCGATTCCTATAATGAATCTCTATTCAATAGATTCAATGATATTATATAACAATATACCTGATCAAGTGGTTCATCAGCAACAGCCTTATCAATAGCCAGTTTATCGAAATCAGTAAGAACATCAACTACATCATCAAATGATTCATCAAGTGCTGTTGACAGTTCTCTAACATACAAAAAGATATACAAGTATGAATAATATTGAATTACCTTGCATTCATGTCTTTGTAGAACTCGACGACCTTTTTACTTGATCCCGTTTTCTTTATGGCAATAGGATCAACGAATTTAGATCGTTTTCTCTGTCTAGCAAATGATCTCCGTTGAATGGAAGGAGCCATTGCAAGAAGAGCGGGAACATGTCGAAGTTCTCTTGTGATTGATAGTCTTTCAATGGCTACACATGCACAACGAGAGATCATCTCATTACTGTAATGTATACGAATCCTTGATAGAAGCCAAAGAAGATAATTTATGCAATAGAAAACAAAGGGAACTTAACAAATTTGCAAAATTTTTTTTTAAATTTATTTTGCAAAATAAATTTGAACCTTCACACAAGTTTGACGTTTTATTATACAGTATGTTACTTACTGCTTATCATGAACTAATTTATTTTTTAAAGTTCAAAGATCACCATTATAATTTTCTCTGGTTTCGCAGGGTAATATTACCCCAAGCACGAAGTAAGTAAAGAGTAAGCAAAAAAAATATGCTGCCAGGTATACCGAGGTAATTTGACTCGGTAGCTACTGTAAACTTACTTCGTGCCTGAGTAACTTACTTACTACTTACTTTTTCCTTGTTCGCTCTTATTTTTTACCTACTACAAACTTACTTCGTTCTTGCGCAGCTTACTTACTACTTACTTTTTTCCTCGCTCGCTCTTACTTTCTCATTTACATTAAGTAACATGTTAGTTACTTTATTCTGACAATTGAATAGCGTTTTTTTTCACCTTTTTCTTATTTATTTATTATTTTTGCTCCTTTCTTTTCACTTCTTTATTTTTTTCGACAATCAATACAAAAAGAACGATACACTTATGCTAATAGGGTAACAACAAATTTCTAGAAATAACTACAACTGAAACAATTAGACATGTCAATGATCGGGTTCCTATGATGGGCATTTTTCGTTTAAAAACAACAACAATTGTGGAAGAAACACACTAGTACAAACTATATAAGGTAGTATTATGCAACCTAATTATATATTAGATAACAAAGAATACAAAGTACATTCTAGAATGGATGAATAAATGATAATGTCATGATAATGAGTGAGATTGAACGTTTCTTGAAGAACACTCAATTGTTCTCCACCAAATGTAGTTCTATGTCGTCTTTTTCTTCTTTTAACTCCATTTGCTGAAATATATATTGGATTAATTACATTTAACATATTATTTATAACACATATACAGCATCGGCATAAAATCAATGGACGATTTTCACTTTTTTAAAACTTTTAATCCCGGAATGCAATGAAGCTGATCTTTTGAATCAATGTACATAATTTTTCAAGGGAAACAACCATGATATATTGGGCTAATTGAATTGGTTCACAGTTGAGTAGTGATCACGCAATCGAAGTGTGTGTTTTTTTTTTTGAAAAACCTATAGTTCTTTAGTGAAAAGTGACAGTCATCGTGAGAGTAGAAGTCTCCCTAGGGATGCCCAGGCAAAAAAATAGGAATGGATTAAAGTGTCACTACCGAAAACCGTTGATTGTTTGCAAATAATACTTCAAACGTTTGCAAACGAATAGATCTCAGAAAAACATTTGCTAAGGTCTACTCGATTGAATTAAAAAAGGGTACTATGACTTTACGCCGATCCTGTATAAATGAAGAGTACAAATATAGATATACTTACTAAATGGATAAAATGGATGATTCCATAATATAGGATTGATTGGTTGAATAGATGATAATTATGATTGAATTGGATTAGATGATGATAACAGACGTTCAACAGATAAATCAGAAGCAGTTGATGAGTTGATGAAGATATGATACAGATGGGATATCTATCTATCTTCTTGTCCAACCCAATCTAGTCTAGCCTTTTTAATCGACCTCCACATAATATGCAAATTATATGAGTATTACATGGTTCTAATTATAAATGAGGGGCTAGTAACTAGAAAAAAATAAGAGATTAATAAATGATATTAATAACATACAGGAGCAGTTTCATGATCCCATTTGTGATGTTCCTTTGAAGTGAATGATATATTACAGATGTAATAAAGATCTATATATACATAGTCCATCACTTTCTATATGAATAGGAACAAAAGAAGATGAACGAAGTGGCTGAAGATAAAGAATAATAATATGACTAGATAGGGCGTACCAGGGATGGGCGAACATGATCGGACGAAAAAAATTCGAAAACGAAAATTTTTCGTTTCAAAACATCGAAAAAAAATCCGAAAAAAACGAAAAAAATCCAATTTTACTGTTAAAGCAATTGATAATGTTGAAATTGTTGCGCTCGAAAGTCATTCTTTATTGGATGCTTCCAGAAAACTTATTTAGACTAAATATGGAAGAGGAAGAATCAATAAGAAACGTAAATTCGACACAACTTCACCTCAAACGAAACTCATGAGAGGAATATTGACATTGAGAAAAATCAGAGATTCGAAAGAGGAATGAGAGAGGCGACTACGATTGTCGGGCAGGATGGTTTCCGCAGTAGAGAAAATCTCCCCACTTCCATACTTCCAGGGAGGGAATTTTTCACATGAATTTTCCCTGCTAGATGTTCGTGAATTTGGCTTGAAATTATATGGAAAAACAGTCATGAGCGATTCAGAAAAAGTGAAAATACAGTAAGAACTCGATCATTTCTCGAGCGGAAACCATACAGTATGAAAAAAGTATTGAATTTCTTTCGAAAATACCTTTTTTGTAGTTGAACATCCCGTTTTGCCTATATTTCGTTGGTTTTGAACTCCCAGAATATCTAGTGTAAAACTCGAAAAATTTCCGAGAAAGACGAAAAATTTTTCGATTGAACAATTTTTCGTCTGGGGTCGAAAAAACGGAAAAAAAACGAACACGAAAAATCTTTTTCGCCCATCCCTGGGGCGTACCATCCTATACAACGACCATATACAAATTTATTGCGGAACTTCTCTTTTTTCACCCAAGCTATTTTGCAATTCAAATCCACACTCATTTTGGCCGTGAATGACCGTGCAGAAGATCATAATGAATGATTTTTTTCTAAGCACAGCCTTGCCTCCCACTTCCCCGGTTTGCGCACAGCCTTTCACCCCCAGCGTGTCCACCTATGCCAAGCCAATTTAAGTTGACTTGAGTGAGTGAAAACAAGCCTACCGTACTACAAACGTTACAGTAGCCGCATATCCTACCGTATGCCGCACCATACCCAATAGCCTTGGATATCGGCATACCGTACCCCTCGCCTTGCTCTAACAGTGGATATCGATCTGCCGTATCACAAACGTTACAGTAACATTGGATATCGACATACCCTACCACAAACGTTACAGTAACTGTGATTATCGACTTACCGTACCACAAACATTACAGTAACAGTGGTTATCGACATACCGTACCTTACACTAACAGTACCGTACCCCCTCAAAATTGAGTTAACATTAACTCATCAACAGTATAAAAGATACCGAACTATTGTACCACAGACGCTACAGTATCCCAGATACACTGACAGCATTAACTTCATACCTACCGCTCCCGCACGCTACAGCATGTCATTCGACGTATCCCACATGATGCCGTATTTGCATATCTACTAACCATTGCCCTCGAATTCTGAACAATACAGTTAGCATGATCTACACGGTTACTATAATTGGCGGGCGACGATAGATCGATATCCACGGTCACGGTGGTTCGGGGTACGCTTGGTCTATATCCTCAGTTACTAAAACATGCGGGAGCGGCTGGTAAATCAATAAAACAAAAATGCCGGAAATGCAAAATATTTAAAAATTTAAAAATTGCAAAATAAAAAAGTCTGGGTCAAAAACAGAGAAGTTCCTTATTTTCTACATTTTTGCGTTTAGCATTAAGGTGATTAGGGATTCCTTATCCATAAATAATTTGAATATTTACTCAATATATGAAATGCCTACATTTGGAGGATTGGAGGATCTAGATCATGAAGGATGAAGTCGTATAGATGGTGATACTGATTGAGCTTATATGAATCAGCTGATATATTGATAAATTTGAGTTAAGCACTAAAGATAGAAATATACCATTAATAGGAGTCCTTAGTATTCGTTTTTCTTCTTGTAATGATGAAGGTAAGGTAATGAGAATCCAAGATTATCATTACCATTAACAATGCTATCATCCTTAAGAATAATAGAAGATCATATCCATCCAATCGTTTAGCATAGCTAAAGCACGAGTATGAATTAATTTCACCCTAAAATCGTTCAAATTCATATCTGATTTCACATCGACTATAACAACTCAACAACAACAATTGATCAGACAACTGAGATAGTTTTACGGGCTTTGCTCTGTAATGAATTGATAATCCCTGCCAACGGCAAAACACTAGTAGTTTTACCTGTAAAAAGAATTATCAATGAAATTGCCCCCGTCGGCGGTCTCTCCATCCCACTCGTCATTACTCGAGTGATCCAAATGTGGTTCCTTCTCCACCGCCGTACTTCTCACTGTCAGCGGAAAAACATGTATACATAAGAACAATAATTATAAGTTGTAAAATAATACCTTCTGAGCCTTGAACTACGCCCGTACGTCGCGTTCTACCTTTCTAACCATAGAATATAGTCGCGTCTTAGTCATTGCGCATCGGTTGATTGGCAGCAAAGCCCGTAAAACTACATTTCACGCGAAAGAAGTGGATAAATGATGAAATTATAAAAGAGCGTAGTCCCCCTGGAAGAAAAGAATAAAATAATAAGAGATAAGTTACTCCTCACCTACTTTTCGCGAGCGAGGAAAAAAGTAAGTTGAAAATAACTTAAAAACAAGCGGCAATTAAAACGAGTAAAAAGTAAGTTGGATGTAAGTAACCCTGTTACGGCTGCGCGTGCCGTAGCCGGGAAGTAACATAAAAGTAATTAGAAAGTAAGTTACTTTTCGTGTGTTACTTACTGTAATCTTACCCTGCTCAGGTAAAACCGCACATACATTTTACAGCTAGGAAAAATACAGGCGACAGCTACAATACATGCATGTGAACTGTCAAAATACATACATTTTACAGTTAGCGATATGTATGTTTTCTGGCTGTTTTCTACCTTTTTCATAGCTTTTACCTGTTTCTTGCCTTTTCTTTGACTGTAACATACATTTTTTCTAGCATTTTTAAAACAATTTGCTGCCTTTTCTCTAGCAGTTATTAGGCTGTTTTCTACCCTTTCTTTTACTACTTGTTCTGTACTCAGGAATACTGCCAGCGAATAAACAACGATTTATTGACGTAAATATACATGAAATTTTAAATAAAAATCAAATGTGAACCAGCCAAGGAACAACAACAAACTATGGAACGATCATAGCAATAAATATCTAGCGATACAAATAAAAAACATTAGCAATTCTACTTCAATTTCTTCATTCCTTAATTCTTCATCCTTTGCACGTAATCGACCTCTCATCGCCTACAGTATACTTCATTCATTCTTTCTACTTAGCCAATCAATCAATAAAGTACCTTTCTATAATGTTGATGATCAGTAATTGTCTCATCCTCATTTTCCAATTGAATATGCTTTAATCTCTTTCTTTCCTCTCTTTCAAATGCCAGTTTTCCTTCAAGGTTCTTTATTATATCATCTGTTGATGTAGATTCCCTTCTTAATCTGAATTAATCAATCAATAATCCCTCATATCTACAGTACAACTTACAAGTTTGGCTTCAATCGATAATACTTCTCTTTAAATAATCTTCTCTTTCAATACCGTAATCCTCTCAGCTCCTTCTCTCATTACTCTAGCTGCCATATCTTGTGCATTTCGAAATGGTTCCTAAAAAGAAATAGATAAATTCTGATTAGAAAAAAACAAATTTGTAATCAATCAATCAACCAATACCTCTAGTATTGCAGTTCTTTCATGTTCATGTTCATCTAATTCTCTTCTCTACATATTTCTCAATATTTCATTCTATCTTGAGTATTTCTCAATTGAGTCATCAATGCATTACTCTACAACAAGTATAGTATATTCATCTCTTCTCAATCTAATCAATAATCTAGTCTATCATCGTTATATCTATCTCATTTTCCTTATGTGAGATCATACAGGGAAGCATTGCCGCTAGCGCTATAGCGGGAAGAACCCACCCGGTTTTGGCACCTGACCAACTCGATCTAGGAAAACATTCGCTCAAAATGAAAATGAATTAGCCAAAGTTCACTCAAACATGAAATTTTTGCATCCCACCCACCCGATTTTAATTTCCAGCGGCAAAGGTTGCCCAGGTATCGGTGAGATACTAATTATCTTCTAAATGTAATATTCTCGTAGAACAGATACTCATCATACTGCTTGAGACAATTCAACTACGGTTTAATTTGAAACAATATTTTTGCTAATCGATAAATCAATCAAAACCAACTTGATTCGGATCTGCTCAATTCACTTTATCATCTCTATTACTTCATCATCTTCTTCATTCATTCCATTCTTCTTCATCCTCAATTCATATTCACTATACCTTCTCTTGATTCAATTATACTAATCGATCACCTGTAATCAGACAACTATTTTATACGTGTCCGTATCCGACGGATGGCCAACTTGCGGCCGCAACTTGGCCGTCCGTCGGATAGTTATCCGACGGATGGCCAAATTGCGGCCGCAACTTGGCCGTCCGTCGGATAGTTATCCGACGGATGGCCAAATTGCGGGCAATAGCAAACTGAGTTAGTAATTGTTTTAAACACTCTGTTTTATTATTTTTTGCTCCGCACGGCGGCTCAATGATAGTAATTAAGAAGCTCTTGCCTGAGAAAGAAAGTATCGCAAACTGAGTGATGATAAGCAGTAAAACATCTAGGTTCTCCCAGCGCGAAAGTTGATTACGGTATATCTGGGCGCTCGCTTCTGACTAGACCTATCATCGAGTTTTACGATTCGCGAGTCATGCTGAGATGGCTTAGTGGATAGAGCTTTTGTTTAGCGATCCGAACCTCGTAGGTTCGAATTCCGCCCAGTGCAAATCAACTTTGCCGATTTTTCGTAATGCAAGAGCATTCAAGCCAAAGTTAAATGTAGGGATTTCTCTTAATTGAACCGCCGTGCTCCGAACTACTCTATTAATCCATTTAATTAGTCTATCGATTCAGTTGCTATCCAAGATCAGCAGAGTTCCTTTACTCCATTTTGCGGAATACGTCTTATTTCTTGTTTTGTCGTTGAACAAAAAAACAGTTACAGACAGAGTAGAGCGGACTCTAAGCCTAAGCTTACCTTAACTAAGGAACTCTGCTGAGTGCGAATAGTAACTGAATCGATAGAATGTTTAAATGAATCAGTAGAGTAGTGCGGACTCTAAGCCTAAGCTTACCTTAACTAAGGAACTCTGCTGAGTGCGAATAGTAACTGAATCGATAGAATGTTTAAATGAATTAATAGAGTAGTGCGGACTCTAAGCCTAAGCTTACCTTAACTAAAGGAACTCTGCTGAGTAAAGGATAATGAATTGCTCACGGGCAGGGATGTGCATTTTTCGTTTTTTCGATTTCTTTCAATTTTTCGAATTTTCTCGAAAAACTTTTTCGACGAAAAATTCGAAAAAATCGAAGAAAAAAAATGCTTTTACATAAAAAGCACAAAATTTCAAAAATTAATCGTTATTAGCGACTTTTTTGAAAAATTTTGAAACAAAAATTACAATTTTTGTTGAGCAAAAATATTTTTTCATGAAAGCGGATTCAATTAAGAATCACACAGTTGCAATTCTTGCGTTATCATTATATCGATAGTAAAAAAAAATTCTAAAGAGAATAAAACGTGATATGTGCTCTCTGCGCTTCTCTAAGGGTGTTTCTCCGGCGCTACCGGGCACACTATCCCAAGTATGGCTGTAACAGCGCATAAATAGCCTTCTTGTAAAATAATTCTGAACTCTTTCAATGACTATTTTGTCGTGCTTTTAGAACGGATTAAAAACAGTTGGATATAATGTTTTTTTCGAATGAAGGCTATAAAATGATGATAGAACAATGAAAATGAAGTTGAGGAAGTTTGTAAAAATCAGCAAAAGAATAATGACAGAAACGGGGGTTGAACCAGGGGGGACAGGGCTGCCAGCCTGTCGCGCTACCGGTTGAGCCGTCGAGGAAGTTGGACACACTACTTTGCATCTCGTAGGGTATTTTGGCGGTGCGCCGTTATCGATCGAAATTATCGATTACTATGAAGCTTTTGAAAACAGTTAACTGAATCGATACACTAATTAAATAGATCGATAGAGTAGCACGGATCCTAAGCCTAAACAAACCTTAACTAAAGGAACTCTGCTGATTTTGGATAGTAACTGAATCGATAGACTAATTAAATGTATTAATAAAGTAGTTCGGTGCAAGAAATAAGAAGACAATGTGTTTAAAATTATTACTAAGTCAGTTTGCAATTGCCCGCAATTTGGCCATCCGTCGGATAACTATCCGACGGACGGCCAAGTTGCGGCCGCAAGTTGGCCATCCGTCCGTTACGGACACCTGATTTTGGGGGAAATCAGGTGGGTCTTGCCGCTAGCGACAATGCCGCCCATGTATGCGCACAGCCTTCCCTCCTTTCTCCAAGTATTAATAGATAATTTATAAAATGAAACTAGATTATCAATTGATAATAAAATGCGAGTGTGCAGCCACTTACTTGTTCTTTCAATTCTCTATTTTACGATAGTGAGCGAGATACGATGGCTCAATCATTCTGTAGTCCTTTGATTATCAATTGGATCGATTCAACTGAATGTTCATAGTTGAGTATTGGATACTACGGCAACACGAAATATTTAAACAGAAAAAGAATACCTTTCTTTCGCTGGGAAAGAAGCAAGATTTGTATCCGACGATGCCTCCTGATGTTACCCTGTGGAACGTATAGACAATCACGGCAATTTAACGTTGAATAACAAATAAACCTTAGAAAATAAATAAAAATTAATTTTTGAGAGACAGCGAACGCACCGCGTGAGGCAATAGCCGCATCGCGTCCAGACAGTTGCAAGCTGTGTCACATATATGATTTCAAACTTTTTCCTAACTTTTTTGTAAAAAAGGCAGAAAAAAGATGACAAAAAGTTATGATGTCTAGCAATCTCTAACAGTTTTGTAGCTTTTAGCTGTAAAATGCATTTTTCCTAGCTGTTTCCTAACATTTAACTGTTTCCTAGCTGTAAAATGTATGCGTGGTGTTCATATGTCTAACAATTGCTAGCTTTTTTGTAGCTTTTAGCTGTGAAAT